>UFQX01000514.1:345516-396263 GCA_900497675.1 Arapaima gigas
TTTTTTTTTTTTTTTTTTTTTTTTTTTTTTTTTTTTGCAGTTTGCTCGGCCTCGTGGGGAAAAATAATTTTTATTCTTCGAGGTAAGCTAAGATTTCTTGTAGGGAGTACAAACATACACGCTTTGCTTCGTCAGTCTGTATATTTTTTTGCGGGACTAAAACCATGAGAGAAAATGCAAAATGGTTTGTTTGGCAATACTGCCCACAACACCCGTTCGCCCGCTGTCAGTATTTTGAATAAATGGGTGTGATTCTGTTTTTAACAACCCAGTGCAAAGGATTTGAGGAGGGGGGGTAGCAGACTTGATATATGCAAGAATTCATGATCACAGTAATAATGTCTGGTTATAACGTTTCTCCCTTTGTTTAGCTTCCTTACGAACCCTATTTATGGGAAATGTGCTGTGCTGAGTTACCATGGTAACGTCGGATGACAAACGCCAAGGTGAGGTTCATTAGGATTAAAAAGTTTATGTCTGCCTTATAGATTAATTTATGTGCAATGGACATAATGGAATGATGGCAGTGTGGTAACTTGTATCAGTATTGTCAGTATTAATGATCAGTTGTTTTGTAATTTTTCACCATCACTCTCCTTCTTCTATTGTTATGCCTACCTTAGAATTTGAGGAGACAGCTGGCCTCCTCTTCACTTCTCCTGACATCACTACAAACAATGTGTTGAGTACAAGCATTGCAACTGCAGCAGGAAGTGTACCGGTTAACCTGGACATGTTGGAGGACAAGGATGACCAGGAGGAGCAGTCAGAGGTGCTCTGTGCAAGAGAACCCACTACAGATGAAACAGTTTGATTTTCTACACTTCAGCTGTTGTTGCTTTTTGTGTGTTTTTGCCTAACAGCTGCTGGGAGGAAGCAGGGAAGGCAGCAAATTTTGGACCTTTGAATACTACCAGTCTCTATTCAGTGTTGATACAGAGCAGGTACACACTGCCCATTTCTTCACACCTCCGCTTATGTTGCACTTCCTTAGTTATATTACACAGTTGTGCATTTAAAAGTAAAGGGCTGAACTGTAGGAATTTTATGTGTTTTTCCTTTTTGGTGCACCTCCTCTCTGCAGGTACTCAATAGGGTTGGAGTGGCTCTTCTACCTCTACCAGGACGAAACTTGATTGAGCATCACATCCGCAAGAGTCCCGATTTGTATGGTAAGTACACTGGTATAAATACCTCTCAGCAATGGTGTTCCTTCTTTTTTTCTAAATAAATTCTCTGTAATGAATAAACATCTCGCATCTTGAGATCACATCCTCAAGAATGAAGATGCATCACTATGTGCCTTAGTATACAAACTTAACCTTGTATTTACCTTGGAAAAAGACTTAAGCTGAATGAATGGTGGTTAATATTAATTATAATATCTCATCTGTGTATCTTACACAGTTTGAGTTGCTGTGTATCTGTGCCCATCCCTCCCTCTCCTCAGGACCTTTCTGGATATGTGTCACTCTGGTGTTCTCCATGGCCATCAGTGGGAATCTCTCCACTTTCTTCAGTCAGAAGGGAGACCCTCAGTATCACTACAGGCCTCAGTTCCACCAGGGTAAAATGGAGCATGACCATTGTCATTGCCAATTGTCTTCACTTCTGCTTTGTTGCATCTGCACATACAATTTAAGTGCAGAACCAGAGAGAAGCTTGAGTCTACAACTTTGAGATGTGTTTAGGCTTTTAGTCTTTCTAATGAATCAAGCACTGCCCATCTAGCTGTAACCCTGATGGAATGGCATGTCTCTGAAGTTAATTTAACATTACCATAGATTTGTTAAAAACAACCATGTCACCAGCAGTGTGATCTCCACACCATAATGTTGCTTCCTCTAGTTCAACCAAATTGATTCACATTTTGACTCATTGATCTGTAAGACTTCCATCTGGTCCTGAAATGTTCATTTTCTGTGGCTTTTCCTTTCAGCCCCAGCAAATGGGTGTAATCGAACTTTTGACTGGTACTGGAGCAAACTTAGTTTTCAAACCCCCTTTAAATTGAAGACCACTATAACATGTAGTTCTCTCTGTATAGGTATCTGGTGCTCTGGGGTGGCCTTTCTGTTTTATTTCCTTTAAAACAGAGCAACACAGTCATTATTTAAGTGGGGGGGGGGGACATCTGAAACAATGAGCCTCACATTTGCTACCATGAGTGTCCATCTGTCTCTTTCAATATCCTAGAGTGGCTCTCTCTCTCTTTGGTAGTAACAGTATCTCTTCTGCTGTCAGTGTCAGTAGCTGCTGTGGCTGTGCTTGCTTATGCATGGCTGGTGCCACTGTGTGTCTGGGGTTTCCTGAAATGGCGCCAGGGGTCCAAGTGGCAAACTGAAGGCTACTCCTTCCTGGAAACAGTGTGCCTGTATGGCTACTCACTGTTCCTGTTCATCCCCACCACAGTGAGTGTGAGAGGCCCTGCAGTCATCTCATTGTCTCACCAATCTCTGCATTCCACAACTATGACATGTAGGGTATCATTTACTTCCTGCATGCTCTCTGATGCTTTTTCAAAAGTATGCAACTGCTTCCTCCCCCATTTGTACATTTAGATATAAGACTAGAAGCTGTTTTTGGGGTCAAGGTGACAGGGACAGCAGGAAGGGAGATGATGAAATTCATCAAGTAGGAGTAAATAAAAATATCTGTAATGGTGGAACTGGTCTAGTTAAAGTGGTTTAATAGAATTGTCGTTGAAGGAATTGACCAATTTAGAGTAATAACACGAGACATCAGGGAATTGGTCAAGTTTTAGTAACTGGCAGAAAGAGAGAACTACAGAAAACAACTACAGGTGGAGGCAATCAATAAAGCTAGAGAAACAAGCCAAGATTAATGATTGTGGAATTGGTCAAACTAGAGCAGTTGACAGGACCAAAGATTGAGTAACTAAATATTAATAATTAAACAAGAGCCTAATTAACATGAGAAATCAAATGGTTAGCCCTTTTACACCTTTTTCAAGGTTTTGGGGCTATTTCTGGAACTTTACCTTGTGTTAAACCCCTGTCCGTAAGCACTGTGTTACTGTCTCTCTCAGGTGTTGTGGATCATTCCATTAGAATGGGTCCGCTGGCTGCTCATCCTTGGAGCCGTCTGGATCTCTGGGTCGGTTCTGATTGTCACCTTTTGGCCTGTCATCCACTGTGACACGAAAGTGGCTGCTTTTGCTACCTCGATAACCATCATGTTGCTGCACATGTTGTTTGCCATTGGCTCCAAGGTGAAGCTTCAGCTCAACTTCACTATGATAACATTGGACACCACCATCACATCTTCCATCATGCAAAGCCAATTTCTTTCAGGTGTATTTCTGTCAGACAGCAGTGCACATGGGAAGTCCAGTCCCGTCCTCCCATCCCCCTTCATCCAACAAGACATTGGTTGCCAGCTCAGCCAAGATGGACTGACCAAGTTTGAGACACCAAGTTTGACTGTTTTTGCTCTGAATATTAATTTATTTTAAAAGTTGCTGAATATGATGATGGATATGAAGTTAAATACAGCAACATGACAGGTAGTTGAGACTGTGCTGAGCATCTATTTTTGGTTCTTTAGTTTATAAATTTCACTAATTTTCCTACAGAATTAAAGGCAGGATAAAACTATGAAATTACTTGCCTTATCCCTTTTTACCGCTGGGGGGGGGGTTCTGTACATACTTCAGATCAAAATGATTAATTTTCCTTCTGAACATGAGTTGTGTCTGAGGGTGTAATGTATGACAGGAGTAAGCCTTAACCTAGGATAGTTGGTCATACCTTATTACATTTACTCTGATCACGAAGCCTATATTTAACATAAAATTTAAACATCTTTTTTCGTGTAACTGTGTAGCTGTTGCACTGGGTGGAAGTTACCGATGGGCTACAGTGGATTATAAAAAGGTCCACTTTTGTGTGAAATTAATGGTGGAAATAAAGACAACATAGAAGTGGATAAAGACCATTAAACCTTGGCGACTTAAAGCTGTTTAGTCTTGCAGTGGCATGTGTTCTAGTTCTACAAATAGATGATGAAGAATATTGTAAGTTGTATTGGAGAAAACCAGTGCAGAATGGTGGGGTGGAAACCCCTTTTGAGAATCCAGCTTTTGGATCAGTCCACGAAGCTGAATTATAGGATGGACCATGATTTGGAGAGCTTAGCCATGCTTTTTTTTTATTAATCTTGCATCTAATACCACAAAGTGGCACAGGTGGTGCCGTAAAGTGCTTAAGTTGTGTGTTTGGGCGGAGGTTCAAATACTAAGGGTGTGTGAATTAGTACGTTCTCCCTATTTTTATAATAAAAAGACATTGACAAAGGTATTCTTCTTTACCACAAAAACAATCCAAGTGGTTTGTTTCAGCTGAATTCTGGTTGATCGCATTTAGCCTGTAAAATGGAAATGCATCCAAACTGTTACTTTTCTCGTATATAGTAAGTATAATAAATAAGTATATATAGTATATACTTATATTATTATTCTGAGTACCACAGTCTGCATCTGCTCCCACAATGCAGTTCTGTGGTCTACGTAACAGCAGAGCTGGAGCCTGATGATGTTCTTGATCCTTAGGGAACACTCATCTGCCCACTTAAGGAACAGAGACTTGGTTATCATGACCATCACATAATCAGTATCATTGTCAGTATATATATGTTACCTGGTAGGGGTGAGCAGCCAGTGGTGCTTAGACCCAGAGGGGTTCATTGTTCTCCCCTTTTTGGCAGTTGAAAGGTTTTGTTTTCCTCTGCTCAGTTACTAGCCGACTTATTCCAATAGCTAACTCTGCTTCCTTGTACTGTTCTCTTCTTTACCTTGGACCATTTTTATGCAGAACTAAGTGTCAAATGGGTGAGAAGAGCACTCTGAAAATATATTGAAATTATAATGGATAAGGTCACAGCCACAAAGAAATGGCCAGAAAGTCAATGCCACACACGCCCTGGAGTTTAGTGTGCCTAAATTTGAGGTTCAGAGTCTCAAAAATACCTTCATGACAGACAATCCTTTGGTTTCTTGATGTAAAAATGCTTAATGCTACAGATAAGGTGTTGCAGGTGAATACCTGTGTGGTGTGATCATTGTTGAGTCTGGAAAGGGAGCAGCGGGTAGGGTAAAAGTCATGGGGCTGGACTGAAAAGATTACTGTTGAACCCTCAAGCAAGTCACTTGACACGGAAAACCTGTCATTATTAACTGTTACTCTTGCAACACCTTTGTTCAAAGTGACCGGCGTTGTAGATTTGCATAATATGCAAATGATTTATACATTACAGTTGGGTAATTTTTACTGGCATAGGGTAAGGACACCTATCCCTTAGTTTCCATTCCCTATCTGCTTCTGAGAACTGGATTTAAACTGGGATAATGTAAATAGGGAGCTTATTTCTCAGTTTAAACCGGGAAAAATGTCAACCTCCGGCAGACCTTAACCAATTTGACTATCACTAAAACCCTGAAACATCTTTATAATTACACTATCGCTCTCTCTTCTCCATGTATAGCAATGGACATTTAGCTGTGAAGTTTGGACACAAAGCCACAGCAAGTCCCATAAAGTGATGTTCTGGGGACTATTTCTCCACTCACAGTTTGGATGTTGTGATGGATTTGTGAAATGTAAACAGGGTAACTGCGCAGTATGAGTGACTCCAAATTTTCACCTAAAAAATATAGTTTTAGATATTTTTTGCATATTATTTGAAAACAAAGCTGGGGACATTGTTAGGCTAAAAAATTTGCCTAACAGGGGAGGGACTTTTTTTGTTCTATTGGGAGGACACATACCCAAGTCTTTCCAATCAGAGTGATGGTTTTAACTGCTTTGCTACCAGCTGCATGTTTTGTCCAGCTGTATAAATGTGCAAGCTGTGCAAATAGCCAATAGGTGGTACACTGATTTCACCATATTTTACCTCTTCCTTGTGGAAAACTTCAACAAAGAGCACTTCAGTTAACATCTTATGGAACAAACAGGTGTGTAAAAAGATGTAAAGTAATCCACTGCTATGTAAAGTATCTTGGTCTACTATGCAAATTGAGGGTAAACAACTGCAAGTGAGACACGAAGAGGGGAAAGGCATTCAGAGGGAGTTCTCCAACATTTAATCGGATCCTTTTTTTTTTGCTCGTTTTTACTTTTTTTGTGAAAGAAAAAAACGGTCAATTCTACAAACTAGTCAACACATTTAGTTTCCTCTTAAAAGTTCCTAAGTCAAATTGATGCACGTCCGAGGCCACAGTCTGCACCCGGAAGCAACATGGAGACCTGCTTATCTCAGAGTCTTTGTCCACAAATGAGGCAGTGATCCTGCCTTTTCGGGGACTGGGAGGTGGGGGGTGGGGGTGGTTACTGGGCCAACTAAGGGGATTCTGGGATGAAGGATTTACAGGCTAGGTACCCACCTTGTCCCCACACTGAATTAAAAATACACAAGTCTCAGTCTCAAATGCATATGCTGGTGGGGTGCAACCGAAGAGGCAACTGATCTGAACATTGTCCACTGTCAAGGTCTTGC
This sequence comes from Arapaima gigas, assembly GCA_900497675.1. Taxonomy (NCBI): domain Eukaryota; kingdom Metazoa; phylum Chordata; class Actinopteri; order Osteoglossiformes; family Osteoglossidae; genus Arapaima; species Arapaima gigas. The sequence goes on from UFQX01000514.1 coordinate 352,033, forward strand.
TTCCTTCCTTGGCCTTTCCCTCTTATCCTATAATTCTTCAGCGACAGGGAGCCATCCTTCAACTATGAGGTCTCCTGTTGCAACTGTTGACTGGCGATGGAATGACAGTTGGAGAGATGTTCAGATCTTCAACAAGTCTCTCTGAAGCCCACCTCATCGACACCCATTGATGAGCTCATAAAAGACCTACGACAAGCGATATTAGCGGTGCAGGGTGCTGGAGTTGGTTAGAAAAGGGAGTGACTCTACAGGGAGGCTCAGAGGTGTACGTTTAGACAACGGTGTCTTCCATGGCTAAACTAGCAGTGAACTTGGCATAGCAAAAATAACACACAAAAAACAGACACTGTACAACCGTCCCTGGCTGTGGATCTGAGTGTAGGTTTCGGGGATGGATTAAAGCCACTCCCTTGCAGAAGTGGCAGAGGTCAAAGTTCAAAGCCAAGAAGGAGGAACCTTTCGGTAAGATGGAGAAGGGGAGTATGGGACAGATCAGAGGAAGAGTGGTACTATTCCAGAGAGAAGACTGTGAGGAAGTTCTTCCTGGCTGCTGAGGAGATGATAAGTGTGTATCTAATGTAGATGACACTGAGTCGAGAACACGGTGTAAAGAGGTAACAGTAGGGTAAGAGTAACAGTGAAGTCCCTTTGTGCGCATCAGAAGGGTGCTGCCACCATGTGGCTGGAGGCCACAGTGCACGATGAAAAATATGGGTGAAAATATGTAGTACAATGGCAGGAGGAGACCAGATTGCAGGTACACTGAGGAGTAAAACAGATGATGGGAAATGATGACAAGATGTCGGTTTTGGGTTTCTTGTTGCAGGGGTCAGTTGAGAGGTCAAAGGGGGCAGGTGCCAGCTCAAAACAGCTCTTAACTCCCATAATGCATGGTGTTGCTAGGGATTGCCATGGGCGATGCCATGGAGATGGCTGGCCCGCCCATGGTGAACTGGCTGTTGACAGGGTAGTGTGGACTGCTGCTGCTCGGTCCTGATTGACCAGTGGAGGCTCCTGGAAAGGGAGGAAAAGAACATCACTTCACACAACCAGCATGTACTCCCCTCTTTGCAGTTCCACTATCACCTCACCCCTGTGCCCATCTTCATCCTAATGCTACCGTTTTCTGCACAATGCGACATTCATGGCTGTGTGCAACATAGCTGTACAGGGGCAAGATGGCAGATTTCCCAGAAACACCCTGGATAGGAAGCCAGTTCATTGCTTCTATAGAACTACATGACAACTATTGTATTTTATTGGTGAGTTTTATTGCCAAAATACACAAGCAGCCATTCAGACTGTTTTCTCCTGTTATGAGACCTCATGTTTGCAGAAAGGTGTACTGGTCAAAATGGGCCTGCTCATTGGGCCACAAAAGGAACGTACCTTGCACGATGCCCGTGCTCATGATGGAGCCCATTCTGGAGTGGGTGTGGTTCACAATGCCTGTGTTCACTGGAGGGGAAGAAAGAGAAAGACACGCATGTGAAACACCTCCCATCGCATGCACACACCCAACCTGAGATGCTTTGATGCCAAAAATGTACTTGCAGACCAGTTTTACCGGAGATTAACAGCTAGGAAAACCAGTCTCCCTGGTCTCTCCATTGGTGGTCCTACTCTGTGAGTCTTATGAACTTCACAGCAAACCAGAAGCGCTCAGCATTTCTGCTCACAGTGGTGGCAGTCATGTTGACAGCATTTTGCCATCATCATTTTAGACCTTTACCATCTTTCTGATAATTCATTTTAACTTCCTTAAGATTTTAAATCCTATTATAGTTAGGGTTTGGTGACTGTGACATTTCAATGTATGAAAAAAACAAAAAACCTGCTCATCTCATCACCATCTTCAATGCTAACTTCAGGATGAAGCATCATGGGAGAATCAAATGGTAATGAGAAAAATGTGGCTGAACTCCATAATTTTATGAAATAATTTTGTTTATAGTGGATTCAAATTTGTAATGAAATATTACATTTGTGCATAATTTCACCTTTTTTAAACACTAGTGCAATATTGTGTAGCTCTAAAAAATTATTTAAAAACTATAATGTGTTTATTAGATTGTGATTAGATTAACACATTGCATACAAATTTCGGTTATGATATTTTTGTGAAAAATGTGAAAATATACTTTTTTTTAAATTCATGCTTCTCTGTAAAATATGAAGGGAAATAATATGTTTTGCTTTTAATAATGGGACTAAAGACTAGTAACTTGTTCAAGTAAATTATCAGACATCACTTAAAACTGGTTCATGAGACTGATCTCACTGCAGTCCCAGTGATGCCAGCTGTGTATCAGGTGTGTGTGTGTGTGTGTGTGTGTGTGTGTGTGTGTGTGTGTACGCGCATGTGAGACCTGCTCTGTGCTGGTCTGCATTTGCCTCTGCGTCTGGCTGCCTGTCCGTACCGATGGGGATGAGGTTGTTGTGGGAGACTGTGGAACCGCTGGCAATGACGGTGCTGAGGTCATAGGCTGCAGCCATCCCTGAAAATGGGGGGAGGGGCAAAGATACAGTAGGGAAAGTGCAAAGGGGGAGTACATGAGCTGTAAACACTGAGGAAGTAAATTGAAATAAGGTGACCTCACAATCCTATTAACTGGGTGCATGAAAAAGCTTGTACTCACATTGTGCAACACAAAAACACTGGAAAATCTGGAAAATGTTAAAAGACTTTCGAAGTTTGAAAGCTGACTGAATGTAATATGAGGTGCCAATGTGCTCTGGTTTTACTATTGCAAATGGGTGACTGTCAATAAGTTATAGTTGTCTGGATCTATTACAGGGCTTGTGTTGGGGCTCCAAACAGCATACCTGACACAGTCATACCCTGGTTCACATTGTAGGACCCCCCAGTGTTCCACATGTTTTCAGATGGAGAGGTGTAGTGTGAGCCAGGAGGGGGAGCTGGAGTGGCCCCTGTGTACCTATAGAATATGCAAATATTCCAAGAGCTCAGATGGCTGGGTATGGAGGAGGACAAATCACACAGTTGTGCTGGATAGCAGGACCAACTTGCCTGAAGAAGGGGTTCTTCAGATCCAGAAGGTTGCTGGATTTTGATCCTGTCTGGTCCACTTGTGCCACAATGCTGATGTCATAACTCTGCCTGTTAGAGCGAGAGCACAGAGGTTGACACAAGGAGCCCACAGGGTGTGAAATGAGGGAGGAGGGGTGAGTTAAGATGAAGGAACTGTTGGATCCTCACCTTTTATTGGCAATGAGCAGAGCAGTGCCAGAAAGCGTGTCCCCTGCCTTGGCAAAGAGCGGCGACTGCAGCAGGCACCGCACCTGGTACCAATGGGTGAGGGGCTCAGTCGGAGCCGTGGACAGCCAGACAGTCATCCTAGGTGGGTGTGGGGAGTGTCTATGGTTAGGAACACTTAAAAAAAAGACACAACTACGTCTGCATTTCTCCATTTATCACACACTTTCCTGCAAAGTGACGTGAAACTGTAAGTAAATAAAAGTGTATCAGCCACAAAGAGTTATAGATGCAGAAATGCGATTGCTGAAACACAGTCCGTTTGTGAGACCACCAAGTAGAATTAAAGGAAAAGAAAGGTAATTTTGACAAATGGTGTGATGCAAGTTTATGGAGCTGTCAGGAGATATGGTGAGAAGTGGGTCTGAAAGATTTTTTGATACGCTTTCTGAATTTTGAAAAATATTCAGTTGATCTGAGGAACCGAGGGAGCTCATCTGGCCGTCAGTTCTATACAGGAGACTCACACAGAACCGATGAAGGCGACGTCAAACCAGAAGGCCAGTCCGTGCACGAGCCCAGAGTGCATCATGTGGAACTTGAAGGGGATCTCTATCCTGAGATAAAGAGGAAGCAAAATATGCAGCACTCTTGAGAACCTGAGAAAAACCACTTGTTCTTGGGGATTAAAAATGCTTTTTGATTTAGCAGTCACACATCATATGTTGTGACGTAAGTGTGAGCAGACTGCAGACAGAAACTGATGCGATTCTCACTTGAGCAGGAAAAGAATCCAGTCATGAGAGGTGTTAAAACCAAAGTTGAGTGTTGTAAGAAGCAATGAACAAACCTGTGCAGGTCTGTCTCTTTGGCCTCCAGGAAGTTGACTGTGTACTTCACGGATTTGGCCATAAGGATCCGGATGTCAAAGGTGTCCTTTGGGGGGGGGAGGGGGATAAATACATCATTGCCAAGGGGTACTTTAAAAAAAAAAAAACATACATTTGGAAGTGCAGAAAGCTGAAAACCCACATCAATTGTGCCTTGAGCTTGCCACTTCCACACCCTTTTCTGACCCTTTCAGAAAGTTTCCACCAAAAAATGCCTGGTCAGCATTTCCATGTGTCCCATTACTATTGTGAAACCACATTTCCATTTCATTTACAAACTATAATCATAATGTACTAGTTTTTAAGGAGAAATTTGTTTTAATCATTATGGGGAAGCAAAGTCTGAAAACAACTTTGCAGGGGGTGAATAAACAAACTGATCAATGTTGTGGCCAAGGCTAAAATAAAATAGAACAAAAATAGTGAGAATACCTGATGCTAAACCAGATGCAAAATCCACCCAAGAACAATTTATTATCAGTCTTTATTCATTTAGCAGACACCTTCCTCCAAAGCAGCTTAAAGCACTGGGTTGGAAAACAATTTACACATTTATACCATTGGGTACTTTTTAGTGTATCAGTTTAGGGTAAGTATGTTGATCAAGGGTACTACAGCCAGAGGTGGGATTCAAACACAAATCTTTGAGTGCAAGCAACATCTGTAACCACTGTGCCATCTGCTGCTATATGTCTTTTTTACCCCCCTTCAATAGGACTGTGCTGAGTGTTATAGTAGGGATGCACTCCTTAAGAGTGGGGTTGACTCTTTCTCTCTCACACATACACAGCCAGACACAGAGCTTCCTGCCATACCACACAAAGTGAACAGTTTAATACAGACTGGGCTGCCCCCCCCCTCCCCCTGCAGCTCTTACCACGACGGGCTGACGGAAATACTCGTCCACAGCAGCTCCCCGCAGAGCCGACAGGTCCACGCCATGGAAGGAGGGCTGGTACCTACGGGCCCGGGTTGCAACAAAGAGCTGCTTCAGTGCGGTTTAGGCACACACAATGTGGCAATTCACACGTTCGGCTCACACATCTTGGGTGGACTCGGCTGCAGAGGTGTGGTTAGACTGGATAAGCACCCAACTGAATTTGGACCAGGAAATCGAGCGCATCAACACTCAACACTGTTGCACACAGGCATACTTAAATGGTGCAGTAGGCGACGGAGTGGTTAAGGTACTGGTCACCACTTTCAAAGCCTTGAACTGAAGTAAAACCCTCTGATTAATGTGCTCCACAGTAAGAAGAATTTGTAGTGCCTGACTTCTGTTCACTTACTACCTTCTACCTTCTCGCTTTTTTCTGAAAGCAATGAATGTACGGTATTTATTGAAGATGACATACTTCTATTAGCAGTGGTGGCTGGAGCTGTGGTTCTCCCACAGTGCACTGCTGCTGCATTTTTAGAAATATTTGTAAGATGAACCGCTTGGGGAGAAGGGGATTGCTGACCCTCTCTGTGTCTTTGAGAGCTTTGGGGTGGGTGTGTTGATGTGCTCTGTGAGTGCCGGTATTTAAACATGTTGTGGAGAAACAAAGCTTCTATTCCCAAAAACCAGTCTCTGGAGCCTTCCTTCTGTAATGTCACCAACAGCACATGATTTAATTTTTTGGACCCCGCTTATTGTGGAGATTTATTGTAATAATTTTCGTAAAGCAGCTTGCATTGATGAAAAATTGCAACCCTCTCCTCTTGTCCTCTAAGCTAACCTTTGTAGACCCCCATCATCATCCACACTCACTCAAAATCTAGAGGACCCCCCCACTTTTTAACTCCCTGGTAACCCCAATAAAGACCCTCACCAGAAGTTGGCTTTGGTGAACTGCTCCATATACAACTGCTCGTCTGTGAAAGGGGCCAGGTGAACGTCGCCGATAGTAGGAAACATTTTCCCTGGATGGAGAAACAAGCACAAGTTCAGTGAGTAATATTCAGTTTTGAAGATGCAAACAATGTCGTTTTTTAACTCACATTTCTTCCTCACATCCATTTTCTAAGCGCGACTAGTGTTTGTTCTTCAAGCTGATGGACTGCAGTTAAACACACCCAAACTGAACTGTGAGATTGTAAGTAAACTCACTTATTGTACACTGATGGGATGAAAAAAATCTGGTTGTGGAAATAGCAATAATAAAAATGTAAAAATGCATTAACAATTTTTTAAAAAACATATTCCTTAAATAATTCAGAAAAATGTATATTGTGACTCAATAGTTAAATTAACTTGAATTTATGAGGAAACTGAATTACATAGAGACTTTTCTATCATGTTCATAAGTAGAGGAACCAACGCATGTATTGTCACCTAGTTTCTTTTAAATATACCAAAGAGAATTTCACTGTACATCTTATTCCATATTACAAGTGTTGTTATACAAGCTAAAAACCATAATAATCCTTAGCACCAGTTCATATAAGAACTAAGATTCTCATCAGTGCCTTTAATCCTGTCATTTTTAAGCCATCTGGTTCCAAATAACACCAAGTAACAGAGCGTAAAGTTTAGTCTGGCCTCATTCACCCCCCTACCGTTGGGCTTGAGGAACTTTTTGGCATGCAGGTAGCTCTCCAGCATCCTTTCGTTGAAGAGCATGTAGCCCATGGGCTCTGAGATGATGATGTCCACCTGCTCAGGCAGGGTGACCTCCTCCACCTTCCCAGGGATGACCACCACTCGGTCTGTCAGCCCATTGCTGTTCACCAGCACCTGGGGGCCAAAGGGAAGTGGGTCAGGGCGTGTGTGTGTTTGTACGCATGCGTGTGCATGAAGGAGGGCGAGGTGTGAAAATGAAAAAAATGTGATGGAGAGTGGCAGCTCACCTCTGCATGCTGTGCCATGGTGCTGGCCTCCACTGCGTACACCTTCCTTGCCCCTGCCTGGACTGCGAAGAATGAGAGGATCCCGGACCCACAGCCGACATCCAGTACCACCTGCGACATGGAAAGACCTCGGCTTAACACCACCAGGCCGCCTGCCTATTGCTATTTATGGAAGGAAAGGCTGCCAACCAAAATCAATTTACATAATTTACAATGGAGTGTAAACGTTCACACTTCACTCCTAACTATTGTTAAGCGGCTGAGGTGCATTTTGTGGGATGAAATTTACATTTACAATAAATTTGGAAGTAAAATGACAACATTTTTGATCTCAGTGCCTGCTGGATAATCCCAACAGTGAATGGTGCATAGTCTATTATTTTTCAAGTTCCTAACCACACTAATGTCTCTTACACACACATACAGTGTTAACTTCAAACACAAGAAAGTGTGTGGCAACTGTGTCATGACCACCTTCCTGACAGGTGCAAAACGTGTTTGAACCTTAGGTTAAATAACATTTCAGTTACTGTTCCCTCAAACAAGCCACAGTTTAAAAAAAAAAAAAAAAAACTCCTAACAATAAAGTAAGGGACAAATACCTGCTATCAGCGTGTCAAAGCTAACCTAATATTCTTTGTGAATTATGCCAACCCAAACATTTCATTGCTAAAATAATTTTCCTAATACGTGAGCAATAAATCCCATCTGGAAGGTTTCCAAAGGGACATTTCGAACGACTCGCACTCATTACTGGGAGCCTTAGAGAGTGCCAAGGGAAGGGATCCGTGTCCTCTGCTCTCCCAATGAAGGTGACACATGCTTTTCCACGTCTTCATTACTCGCTAATTTAATGATGAGTGATCCTACCCCTCCACCCCTTGAGAGAGCCACACAGCTTCCCCTGAAATACAGCTTCTGTCCTCTCATCCTGACACCTCCTCAGGGTTGCATTTCAGAACTCGCTGACAATTGTGACCTTGTGTGACATCATGGTAACAGTTTAGATATGGCTGTTTAAATCCAGCATATGCAATTAAATCCAGCATATGCAATGTGAAATATTGTGGACCAAGGCCTATCCAGGCTATTATTAATATTTATTCCTTCCACTGATGCTTTTTTCCTAAAGCATACAATGATAAGCTGCTTATTATTTATCCATTTACATGGCAAGGCAATTTTTACTATATCATTTCAGGTAAGTACCATGCTCAAGGATACTACAACAAGAACAGGGGTTCAATCAGAAAATGACAGCTTTAACCACTAAGCCACCTGCTGCACCTGAATCATAGTTAAATTCTCCAAACAGACAAGTTATTCTTCTGTACAGATGACAGGTCTTCACCAAAGCTCATTATTAGTAAGACCCATATTAGTGTTGTAGAAATTATACCACTTGGCTGACATAGAGGTCACTTTTTATAATTGAGTGTGTCAGTATGGCCATAGGCCGCAGTTATAATGGATGTTCTGGAAAGTCAGACACTGATACTGCTCAACCAACACATGAACAACACTGGTTTTAAAAAAAAGATGCAGGATGCAGTCTGAGTGAATCTAACAGGGTGTTTTACCTTATCTTTGAAGTCAGTGTGGTTCTGAAGGATGGCCCGCTGGTAGGTCCCTGTCCGAACATAGTCCTGCATCATGTTCTGCTGCTGCGAGAGGTAGCCGTAGAACTGGGGGGCAATAACAGGCAGTGGGGCATCTGGTCAGAACGAGCAAAATCTGCGCATTGCTTGTCCATACACAGCGCAGATGCGGCGTGGTCATTCAGCAGCTGGACACTGGGGGCCCTGCTGGTCTGAGCATGCAGATGCTCACCTGGAAGTACTGCACAGCGGAGGACTCCTCTGTCCTATCGGTGAACACAGACCTCTCCGCATTATGACCGCGGCAGTTCTTCAGAATGTTGTAGAATGAGTTGAAGTCTGTAAAGGGTGAGAAAGTGACCAAAGTAAAGGGGGTACCGACTCCTCCAACTGTGAGGGGTCATGTTTGACCAAGATTACCAGTGTAAAATCGACGCTGAACACATAAGAGGGTGTTGGTTAATTAAAGCACATGCCGATAGAAGGAGTGGCAGAGACGGAGGTCTGGTACACACCTGCGGGGGAGGAAAACTGCAGCAAGACACTATTGCAGCCCAGAGTGACGATGAAGGACTGCTTCCCCACGCGGCTGCACTCCGTCTCCCTCGACACGGAGCACTTGAACACGCACGTCTCCTCTGCTGGAGGACACAAAGGTGTGTCGAGTCTTATCAACACTTTGTTATTGTGCATTATTTATTTATTTATTTATCTGACACCTTTTCTTCTCAATTTCCAACTTCTTAATATGAAACTGATACAGTAAAAATGTGAACTTTCAGAAATTGCTGTTCGGTGCTCAGGCAAAACAGCTTTCGTTTGAAAGACTTTTTGTGGCAAAGTGATAAACGAAATGGACACAGAACCACACTTAACGAAGCAGGCGCTCGACAGACGACTGAACAAAACTTGAGCAGTGGCGTGTGGAAATTGGTGGCTAGAAGACAGTCAAAGATGGTTAATGTAGCATCAGCTGCCATTATTAGATGTGAGTGGTAGCATAGAGGGGTAGAATTGCATAGGTGGGATTCACTCCACACATAGTGAGAGTGAGATGAGACAGGTGGCTTTTCGGGTGAAACAGCATGGTGGGAAATCTGTTCTGCCAGATTGTTTGAGAGTGAGATAATGGGCTAAGACTACAGTTATAGTATAGTCTCATGAGTGCCACACCTTGAAATGAAGAAAGCAGGCATTGGCACTTCTCCTCAAAAGAAGAGTGCAGTTGATAAACCCCCATCAAGCACCCTGTTCCAGCAACCCAAAAATATCCCACAGGACAAGCACATCTTTTGGACATCTGCACCTCTCTGAACTGGGGGGACACAAAACATTTCAATGTGTCATTGTTCAGTCAGCAATGGGGGCAGCAGGAGGTGTAGTGCTTAGAGCATCTTCTAGACTCAAATGCCACAGGTTCCAATCCCACCTTCTGCTGTAGGACCCTTGATCAAGGTATTTACCCTAAACTGATACAGTAAAAAAATACCCAGTTGTTTAAATTGATAAATCACTCAGTCCCTTTTGGGAGAATCATTAGCTAAGTCAGTAAATGTGTACATTCTTGACAGGGGTCACAATGGGCAAAAAATGTACATCACTTAAAATGGGTGGAGCAGTTAATGCCCAAATGGCTTAACTGAGCTTATTGTCACAAAAAAAATTATTATTCTGAGACAAACCACTCCCTATAGTCTGACTCAGCCACTGGGAAGCACTAAACCATTCAGGGGCCTCAAATGTCAGAAAACTACAAAAGTGTGGACACATGCTCTGGTACAATGGAGGGTAAAGGGAAGCAGCGCCGTTGCAGTTTCACCAGCACAGTTTGAGGAAGAGCCGGCCGGCTAAAGGTCCACAGACAATGTGGACCAGAGGTGGGCGGAGCGTGCAGCTGACTGCTGGTGTCATCCAGTGTGACCTCGCTTCCCAATGCTAAGAGGATTTCTGAGTCAAAGAACCATCAAAAGGGTATTTTAGCTGCTGAAATAGACAGACCTGTACAACTTGTATTTCTACCTAAGAAGCCTGTGTAGAAGTAAAACTGCCAAAGGCATAATGGGAAATATCATGTTGGGTTCTATTGTAGCCAAGGCTTACATTTTATTATAGCCAGCAATTATTCACCTGCTGTTTTCCTCCAGTCTGACTTAGATAGTGTTAGGATTGTATACTATAAGTACCAATAAATATTTACCAACTTAGCAGGGTCATTTTTAGTGTGATATACAGTCAGGGTAAATGATAAACGGTCAGTTAACTTACAGCAGGAGATGGAATTCATTCTAGATCACATGGGGGCTGTGATCACAATACTAACCGCATATCGTTTTAAAACACCGAATTTTTTCAGCTACATTCAGCATCCTTTAGGAGGGACCGCTCCCTGCGGTGGGGGGGGATTCATGGGTCGCAAAAACGAGCGATTGTGACACCGCTGGGTCTTTATTTGCGGCCCGTTACCTGTAGGCGGCCACACAGAATCAACGTGCGCGTTCGTGTCTCCAGAACGCGCCGCAGCCTTACGTAGGAACGTCCGTTCCCTCTTTTACGCCCGAAATGAAAGCAGAAATGAGACGGCGGCGCTGGAGCTGTGCCCCCCTCCCCATCCCGAGCCCATTTTCTGTTACGGCCCCCCCTCCCTGCAGAGAGGCCTCCCCGACACCCCATCTGCACCAAACATCAACGCGCCATTCGGAGCCAAACAACAACAGCAACAACAAAAAAGCGGCTTGATGGAAACGCTCGTAAACCGGAGAAGGGGAGAGGCGGGGGGCGGGGCGGCCCATTGTTCGCCGCAGAGCGAGGAGCGCGGAGGGAAACAAAGTTGCACGTCGAACGTGGCCGATCGGGGCCGCGCTTTGTTACACGACGCCTTCACTGGGTCGCGGGACGGTTCCGCACGCGCACGACGCGGCCGACGGACAGCGCGAGAACACGAAACGTGGCCGCCGATCTCCTGTAATATAAAGTACGCAAATCAAAATCAATACAACGAAGAGCACAGCAATGGATTATTTGATCGAAACGAACAGCAGATCCCCGCATCGGGAGGGGGGGGCATCGGNCGCCCCCGCGCGCCGGATTGCGGGCTCGCAAGCGCACGACGCGGCCGACGGACAGCGCGAGAACACGAAACGTGGCCGCCGATCTCCTGTAATATAAAGTACGCAAATCAAAATCAATACAACGAAGAGCACAGCAATGGATTATTTGATCGAAACGAACAGCAGATCCCCGCATCGGGAGGGGGGGGCATCGGGGGGGGATACACTGTGGCCATCGAGCGCCGGCACAGATGAACTGATACAAAAGTTACCCCCAAATTTCATACTTCAGAAAAGATATTTACTTGCGACGACGCGCCGCGTGCGCGTGGAAAGTGAGTAAACAACAATAATAACAACGAGAGCCAAAGCAGCACGCGGAAGTTTCAGTGCGGGAAAAGTGCCGCATGATTTTTCTATTATTCACATCACGAGGAAGCGGGCAGAGACTTAAAGAGGCGGACGTCATGGGGAACTGTGCATGTGGACACCCGCAGCTATCCACCCGTCGTAGTGGTAAAGGGTACGCATGCGGAGATGCGGACTGAATGGCGAGCACGCGGCGCGCGCACGATTACCCGGACTCTATGACGGGCTGGAGACGAGACCCCCCACACCGCACCGCACCGCACCGCAGCGCTCGCACAGGGTACTCACTGCTGGAGAGGCTCAGTAGCGCTGCGTCCGGCGCGCTCTTCACCTCCAGCCGCAGCGGCTGCTGCTCCGAGTGCCGCTGGATCTCTCCGTTCGCGTCCCCGATGGAGAGGAGCCGCACGCCGGGGAACACGGACACTGCCATCTTCGATCGGAGTGCACGACAGCGCCACTCACTCACACACACATACATACACACACATACACACACGCACGCTCGCTTACCCGCACACACATACGCATGCACGCAAATGGACCCGCCTCCGTGGGTGCGCGCGCGCACACAAGCAGGGCCGCTGGCGGACACGCGGCGTTGGGGTTCCTTCAGGGCCAGCACTTTTATTTTAAATATCCGCATATCAACGCAACAAAAAAACCGCATCCTGTTTGTCTTGTAGATAAACAATCGATAACAATAAGCAGCAAAAAACTGAATTCGGGCCTCGTTAACATTACACAAACACGAGATGGGCCTGTAGTGTGTAAATACTGCTAAACAGCCGCCCAGCTTTATCTTTTAGCCTATTATTATTATTATTATTGTTGTTGAGTGTATGTACTTCTACAAAATACCCTCTCAGACTTTAACAGCAATAAAACAGTTTGCCGTCATCTTGTCTTGCTTCATGTTATCAAAATATTGCTACTAAAATAAGTTTATCCTTAAACCATATCACAGCATAGTAAAGTCAGAGATGTAACAATGGTGTTGTGTCACCCAGTACTGAAGCTTGTCTGCTTGCATTGCCCTGCATTACATTTCCTTTAGAAATGATCAAAAACCTACCATTTATGGCCACTGTATGCAATTTTAAGAGCAAATCATCCTGCTGTAGCTAACAGCAACGTGGAAAATAGAATTTACAGCCCTGTTGATCAATAGCTTTTAGCCCTCTTGATCAGGATACTTAATTTCAATTTATACAATCTAAATGACCAAGCTGTAGATGGGGAAATGGGGAAATCACACTTCAGAGAACAGTATCATTTAAATGAAAGTATACATCTGTACTCCATGCTTTGTCAGCAAAATACCTTATTTGTATAATAATGAATGGCAGAATATATAATAAATCTCAGACAATTCTTTCACATAAGTGTTTAATGGTATAAATCTGTATTACAATGACTGCACTTTAAAATCAATATGGGAAGCATCACCCATACTTGTCAGTTAAGGCACAGAGGATTAACAGGTTATGTCACTTTGAAATAAAGTACATTATAAATGCTTTTCATAGTTTCTGGCTCCACATGCACAAGCATGTGCAACCAGACTAATGCTTATGAAAGAGGAAGTCTCAGAATTAGGAAATCATACAAAGTGCTGTGATTTAAAGGCCCATTTCAGTAGCCAACAGCGAACCTGCACAAATGCTGCCACTGTATATTAAAAAGTAACTGAGGACATATTAAAGGGATAACAGTACAGTATCCAGCATTTGTAAACATTGACCTAACCAGAAAAAAATTAAATATTTATTTCCACAATAACATTAAAATGTTTGGCACTTAATGAACTACAGTGGCAGACATGTTGCAGTATATGACTGTTAGAGGAAAGAGAGAGTGATGTAGATGATGGAAAAATAGAACTCCATCCTTTCTTCAGTCAGTGTGATTTGTACTTGGCAAGAATAAAAAAAACAAGAAAATATTAGATTTGTTATGATGACAAAGGAAAAATAAGAAGGCAGAAAACAGAAGGCCCATCATACGCTGCGCAATAGTCTAAGGCCACCATAGAATGAGGTCCTGTACCTTGAGTGTGTTTTTGCATTTGATTTTATTCTTTGTGACAAATGTGGCAAAATGTCAGCGCAAAATGGAATAAGCCAGGATTTATAAATTATAAATATCAATGACTTGTTTGCACATTGTGTGAAATTCTGTCCGGACACAGAAAGCAAGAAGCTACTTCTGGGTTCTGCTCCTACAGCTGTAAGTTTAACACAACCATGAGACACATTTCCCATTTACTTAAAAACTGGATGGTCAGAATAAATCTCTAGGTTTTTTCTGCACTTTGTATAGCTGTTGCCCCTGGGTGACTGATATCAAGCTGTATTAATATTTAACCTTGATTTCAAAAAGCTGCCATCTTATGGTCTTCCTATATCTGCTTATCATAATTTTCAGGTCGAAAGCTGGTACAGGCATTCTTCTCAGCCCTTTTTAGGGCTTTGAAAAACATTTTCCCTGAAAATTACTTGACCTCCATTTACATAGACAAGTGAAAAGTAGGTTTTTTCATTGACAAAAGAAAAATCTTGAGCATAATTTAGTAATTGTTGACACAAACCAAGTTATATCAAATTTCTGCTACATATTTTCCCCCAAAAACTGTTAAATTTGTAATCTGTATAAGAACAAATCAAAAAAATCCAAATCTTTGCACATAACTACAGCATACAAAACAATCAATTAGTATTAGCACACACCTTCCTGCTCAAAGTTATAAAGTGACAGAAAACATACCTGGATACTTTAAGCCCAGATAGAAATATATTATTAACAACAATATTTATTCCTCTTATTTTAATATTTTGAAATGAATGTCTGATCAAATGCACACTATGTGTTTGAAGACAACTACTGGAACATTTTGAGTGGGAGCCACACGATTAAGGAGAAGGACAATAAGCTCAGCCTGCATATTAGCAAGTCAGCAAGCAGTTAAGGTGAAGTGGAGGAGGATGCTGGCTTCACCCAAATGCATGGGGCACCATTCGCTACCAAAACCCACTTCTATGCAACAAAGAGGCCACTAGAGCCGCAGCAAAGACATGAAATATTACATATACTTAGTGATAAGCTGCTGAAGACATAACATGAGCCCTATAGCACCTAGTTCTACAAATTCAGTAAATGCAAATGACCATTTTCTCTGCGTGCTTAAGTGTTTAGTTATTTCAAAAAGCTCTGAAAATAGGCAGGGACAGCCTTGCAGGGTGGCAGGCAGGTTAGTGGTTAAGGATCTGCACTTATAAACAAAGCAGTTATAGGCTAAAATCCCTGTCCAAGCCTGTGAGGATGATACTTATCCTGAATCATTTCAACAAAAAATGTGATGTTTCGGTGAGTAATATAAAAAAAAAAAACTCTCTCTCTCTGAGTCACTTTGGATAAAGACATCCCAAACAGCTTTGTAACATAATTGTATATAGGTGGCTGTTTTTGGGAGAAGAGGGAAAAAGTTGTCTGCTAGTGTTAAAATGGTTAAAGGTAGTGTGTGCAAATGTTTTTGTTTGACAGAGAGCGTGTGTGTGTGTGTGTGTGTGTGTGGTGGAGGGTCACAGTGCTTGAAAGCGCAGAGGATGTACTCCAGGAATGAATCGTTAGAGCAGCCAGGGCCTCCATCGGTCCATCACTTCATCACCGTCAGACTCTGTAAGAAAAAGTGAGACCTTTTCCAGAAGATACTAAGGCATGATTTTCCAAAGATGGACTGATTGGAGAACATGATACAAAAGCCAGAAGAGCAGCGGAGAGGCAGGGACAAAGTACTGGAGGAGAGAAGTAGTGCAGGTTCCACTTTTGTATCACTTAGAAGGACCCTGGGAATGCGAGGAGGATCAGAAGGGTCGCAGTTGCCAGATGTTCACAATGGATTAAAGGAGCAGCAGAAGTGTGAAATGAATGGGAGACCCACAGAGAGGGATGACAGAGGTGGGGCAAGTACCTCAGAAGAGGGCACAGGATTTGGGAGGCCGGAAGGGATTCTCACTGGAGGGGACCCCAATGAGGAGTGGGTCCTTGTGTGCATTTTGCAAACAGAAGGTCTTGAGGTCTGTTGCCGCCTGGGAGACCTGCAAGGGACACACACAAGCTCACAACACACACGTTCAAGGGCTGCATTACTGTTTCACATTATTTCGCTTGCTGCTCTGTAGCCCACCACAGTGCCAGAGGAGAAACAACAACACTTTTATTTTTAGGACGTACACCAGAGTGTCTGCCAACAAAAACATGGCCGGAGGACGAGCGGCATTCTCAAATCCCAAGCAAAGCACTTTAATCCAAAATCTCATCCATCCATGTAAACACAAATGCAATTTATGCATTTAGTCTGACCAAAATCTATCATAAATGGTCCTGGGCTGATTTAGATTCCCCAAGAAGGCATTTACATGAATGCTGAAATGACTGTTTTTCTCCCTCCAGCCAAGAGGTCAGGAGCTCCTTCTAGTCAGTGAAACACAGGGGTTCATGACACTTCTGGTCCTTTTTTACTGGTCAGGTCTCCATACCAGGGATGTCCAGCGTGTTTGTTTTATCCAAGGGCCACAATCATTGCAAACTGGTGAAAATCACAGTAAGTGCCACACTGAACCTGAAAGTGTCTAAACTGAGCAAATATTGTTTGCTTCACAGTATTTTATTCAGGTGTGCTGTGTTTTCAACCGTATGTCTGTAACAGAACTGTCATGTGAGTCAACAGAATTTATAGCAGTTATAGTAAGTATAGTATATTATCAACCATTTTACATATGTTCTTGGGGGCTACATTATATGAACTGTGCAATGCTTTATTCAGCTCCTTAACCATCTCAGAAAGCCTGTGCCCACATTGCCAGTATTCAATGTTAAATTACAGTGCGGCACTTAAAACCATGTAAACGTTTTGCCAGAAATGATCAACATTTGGAAGAACATCAAGCTACCGGTATGTATTACACATATGCGCACGCATGCACACACGTGCACACACACAGAAATTGAACCTTAACGTATGAACACAATCGGATCAGAAGTCTGTTAGTAACTAAAATTTCTTTAAAGTTAAACCAGTACGTCACACTCAATAAAAGTGTAATAATACAGCTGAATCCATCTATTTATTGATGGTTATGCTCTGGTAAAAACATCTGAAAGCGGTATAGTGAATTTAAAACTTCATGGTAAGACTTCCTACTTATTTATTCTGTTTCCATCAATAATTTATAGACTATCTATAGAACAAACTTTGCTATAAGGGGGTATAATGTGGGGAAAACGTTCATAACTGTTTGACTTTAAATACTGACTCTGTGTTTCACTTGCGAGTGAGGACACAACAAAAGTGATATGAGGATGGGACTAATTCACCACCTGAGGGTGTGAGGTGTCCGTCAGCATCTGGTCACATTCAGTTTGCAATCAAAAAAAACACAATAGACACACATCTCTGGCCGGGTACCTTCTGTTAGAAGGTTATTTCAACATTTAGGTTAACTTCTAATAGCTGTACCCACTGAAAAAGCCTGCAAAGAAACTGCTCCCACCCTTCACAAAGCCAGCAAGTGCCTACTTCTATATTGTTTGCTGCAAATTAATAATCATTTTTTGCTTCACAGACAAATTTTAGGAAGTAAAGGGATATGAAAATCCAAAGAAAAGCAGGAAATGTTTATATCACTAAAAGTGTTTAACTGAAAGGGTCATAGAACAGGTATATACATGTAAATATGCAGCATAGGCACGTTTCAGTTTGTGAATATACCTCCTCATTCTCAGCCTCGCTACAACTGTATACAAGTGTACAGTATATAGAGGTACTTTTTACTTTTTAAGTTTCTTAATTCAATTATAATAAGCATATTTATTTTATATATAATGTTACTGTTGTGTACAATTGCATATTTACAGCACTGTGCTGCTTAAGGTCAACATGGTGAACCGGTTATACCTGATTTTTGTCAGGACACCACATCAGACCCCACCAGTCTGCAGGAAAGTCACTACAGGATAGATTCGGGTGTATTTTGTGAAGCAGAGCAAGAAAACACTGTGCCTCTATTCTGTGACTGCATTTATAGTACATTGTTCAGGGCTGATGTGGAAAACTTTATATAGACACTTAAAAATATGAAGATTAAAGTTTTTACAGTTAAAAATGAGAAAATGTAATCAAGATATATGCACCTCAATAAATTTATATTACACAAAAACACACACACACCATATTCCCAAACAAAAATCGTGAAATGTTGAACCCAGTAGTAGCCTGTTAAAGACTGAACCAGAATAATATAAAGACTTTACTACATGTAAAGAATAAAAGGTAAGACGCACAGTCGAAATGTTTGAAATATTTGGCTCCTCATATGCATTTGCAAACTGACATTTTTCTTTTTTAACTTGTTTATTCATTTCCATTTATTACAGTCGACCAAGTATTTACATATCTTCATACAATGTTATATTTTATTGTCGTGACTATATACAGTTGTGTTCCATGTTTGCCGTCGCATTCAAATAAACTTCAAAAAAAGATAGTCACCGCAGTTCGGCGGCAACGCCGTCCGGGGTCCGAGCGCCAGGGCCACGATTTTCGGGAGTGAAATTGCGGCTCGCGCTCGGCCACGCCTCTTCCTCATTTTTTGCGCCAGTTCGCTCGCGTGCCTGAGCTCAGCGCAACCGTATATACGGAAAAAATAAAGTGCGAAAACGAGCAGTGTCGCGAAGGAAAAGCAATGTGGCGACAGGCGGCGAAAAGGAGCGGAAGGGGGTGGATAAACGTTCCCAGTTTGCACCGTTTCCGGACCGCCGGGGGCAACAGGCGCTCAATGACCCCCATGTCCGCGCACTTTTGGTTATTTATAAACCACACTTATTATAAATATCTACTTATTATATACATATAAACTGAACGTACTGCTTCTACAAGTTGAAAATGAAACGGAACAAAAACGCTAACGGCCAAACGATCGAGGACAAATATAAAAAAGTCCACATCGGAAAGGACATTTTTAGACATTACTGGACACAAGTTATTACATTTATTCAATCTGGAACCGTACGGAATGTTAATAAATCTAGTTTATAGGCTGTGTACACTATTGGGGCAGAAATGAAGCGTTGGACGCCGGACAAGGCAACGACTGTCTGTCTGTCTCTCTCACACACTCACACGCAGGGCAGAGGCGTCGCGGGGGGTCCCACCTTGATCCTGCGCACACTGGCCTCGAGCCGCAGCTGCTTGACCATCTTCTGCGCGATGACCAGGCTGCTGTTGGCGCTGTTGTTGGACATGACTGCTCCTCACTCGCCTGGTTCCCGTCTCAGGAGGGGGGGGGGGGAGAAGGAGGAAACCCGAACCCGCCCGGGTGACTCACACGCTCCCCCTTTCTGTCCGGCTGGAAACACAACCACACACCCGGCACGCGCTTTATACCGAACTCCCTTCATAATTTCCAAAAATGATATTAAATACACTGAAATGATAAGACACGCGTTTTGCAACGAAAGCCTTTGACGGACAGAAATACAGTCAGATTACAAACTAGTCAGATGGAGACACATTAGATGCGGAAACCAAAAACAAAATTTCTTTTTTATGCGTATAAAAATGAAAAATAAACGCCATTTTGCCACCTATACTAATATACGGCTTCTGTAGTAACAGATAAACGAATAGAGGACGCAGTTTATTATATTTACAGTATAAAGGAATAAATTCCCCGTTTTCAACCACTCACATTCAGCGTGTGTGTATGTTTACGTGTACATGTATTTTTTGTTTTTGTTTTTTTGTAATTTATTTATTACATGTATATATGTATATATATGTCTATATAGATACACTCTATACACACACTCTCTCTCTCTCTCTCTCTCTCTCTATATATATATATATATATATATATATATATACTCTTTACTTTTAATCTGCCTATATTTGTTCTATCCTTTATTATTCTTTCTCTAAATTTTCTTCCTCCTGTTCTGTGCACCTGTATTAGGCTCTTCCACAATAAACAGTTCTTCATTCTTGTTTGTTCATTTCCCTTTTAGACCTGGAGTTCCCCCTCAGACAAAAGGCCTGTTATTTTATGTATTCGTAGGTAACAAATCTTACAGATGGAACTATTATTTTAACTGCAATGTTTTTGTTATTATTGACCTTCATTTAGTTGACTCCTTCGTCCAAGGTGACCAACAGTGTTAGATATTCAACCTGACCTAATTTTTTTTTATAGTTACAGCATTCTTACTGTTATTTTTCCTGTTTTGGGTTTGGGTATTCTTACTGTGTGGATTTATGATGAATTTGGATGGAAGACATTCAACTACCCTGATTCACTGCAGCCGTATGGAGATGCTCCTCAAATTGTAGATTTTTCTAGCATGTTGGTTGCTGTTGGTGGTTTTAGCTGAATTTCAATACAGAGGTGAGGGCTGATCTAGATCTGTTTTACATCTGTATTTTAACTGCCACTTTCACTTTTACCTCTTTATCTCTGTTCTGCTCTCTTCTTGATGATATGAGACTCATGAACCTTAGTAGATTTAATGATTTCAATATGGCTAATGCTCACAGCACGATAAGCTGCACGTCACTCTGGAGAACGGTCTGCTTCCTGTGGCTCGACCACATTTCTGTCTGGGAAACTGTCACTGTCAGATCTAGGGTGACAGTTACTGTAGGGTCTCAGCACGGTCACACACCACTTCTGAGCGGCATTCGCATCCCGTTTCATTTAGTTAAGCCCCCCCCCAAGTTTTTAGGTTAAAAGTGGGCATCCTTGACCAAGGCACTATTTACTGCCTATTGAAGGCTATCATACCCCACCCTGTTCGTCTCAGTGTCTCACCCCACTTATTGCATCGAATACAAATGAGCATGAGTCTATAGCTGGACATACGATAAGCTGCTCCCCTCTTACAAACTGACAACCGGGCACCCAGTATGGTGGCTGCTCTGCTTCCCTTCCTCCAATCTGAAGACAACAACAGATCCATTCATGTCCTCATTGACATCTGTGGGGGGAGGGGAAGAGGGGGAGAGGGGCTGACAGCTGGTTCTTCAGTTACTCTTAAGCTTCTTCTCTGCTTAGAAGTTAACTACTTATCTTACACAATTGGGCACAGGCACAGATATCAGTACCAGGGTGTGGCGAAGTGATGAACGCTTAGCATCAAAAAAGCGTTTCACTTCCTGCACAGAATTATTACTGTATTTACTAACAACCAGTCCTGACATCTCAATAGGGCAATTTCCTTACAAACAACTTTCTTTTTTCACTGTTTTAACCAAAATTATAGAACATTCAGCACCAACTCCATCTTATTTGAATACAGTTTACTGTATGTGAGCAGGATCCAGTAAACCAGATACGTGACTTAAAACAGCAGCTGGAAATGTTCATTTGAAGAGAGAAGGAGGAAAATGGAGAAAAGAACAAAAACTCCTTTGCATCTGTGAAATAAAGGCATCCTCCTGACCCTTTGTTATTGATACTAGTGGGTTGATCCATGGTAGTTTTGAAAGGGGACAAAACCCCCCTCCTCCCCTGGGCTGTGCAAGCCTCCTGATGTGTTCTGGTCTCCTTGGTTTTTACTGCTTGGTCTTTTCATCTGCAGATTCACCTCCTTCAACCTTGAGCTGTTGCCCTTCTAGTGATGCTACCTGGTGCTCAAGGTTCTACTGGTGCTGCCTGATGTTTGAGGTCCTAAAGGTGCAAATGACAAACTAAAAACAAATGACAGATGACTGATCTTCATTTTTGTAAGATTTAGAGCAATAAATTTGTCTGTAAATGTAAGAAATGCAGTCAGAACTAATATACTTCAGAGTGAAGGATTGATGATTAAGTGCTGATGAAGTTGATGAATTTAGCCCTGAATTGTTCTGTTAAGAATATTCAGAAGTTCAGGTGGATAAACAGTTAAAGATGCTGGTAAGTTGCCTTGGATACCAGCATCAGCTAAAGTTCTGCGATAATCGTCAGCTTTAGGTTTACTGCTGTTGCAGTCAGTGGCCACTAGAGGGTGAAAGATACTTCATTTAGAGTTTCTGGAAGCGTGAAGAAGCAGAGACTCCAATACATCAGTCAGTATTTTCAAGCAGTGGATGATAGTGCCAGTCGTGCTCATTTATAACAGAAGAAGAATGAGCTCGTGGAGCTGTACTTTCAGATGTCTCATCCACTTCTGTGTTACTAGTCATACCATGACTTTTTGAAATTATAATATTTAGGCCTAGGGGTGGCACAGTAGTTCAGTGAGTAGAGCTGCAGCTTCACAGCCTGTGACAACTTTATATGGGGTTTACACAGTGTCTATGTGAGTATCCTCTGGGTGTTTGGTTTCTTCCCATAGTCCAAAGACATGTGTTTCATGATAATTGGTCACTCTAAATTGCCCATAGTGTGTGTGTGTGTGTGTGTGTGTGTGTGTGTATGGATGTGTCTGGCCACCCTGCAATGGATCGGGCTGCTGTTTCCATGTTTCACTGCGGCCAGAAGAGGGTCTGGACCACTGCAACCCACCTCAAGATAAAGTAGTTAGTGAAAATGGATTGACTGATGGGATATTTAGTCCAGTATTAAAGTAACAGTCTGAAGGCCCCGGCATGGAGTTTAGACCAAGTGAAGTTCCGTCTAAAAGGGCTAAGTCATAGCAACATGCTTGAAAGAGACATACCATCTAAAACCAATCTGAAATCCCCCAGAGATTATTAGTTTAACTGTCAACCAGAACAAGGGGTGACTAGTAATGGAAGGTGTTAAGGCTTGGAGGTTTTTACATGAGCATGAAAAGTATGGTGTTGGTTCCTGGAGTGCAAAATAAATCCTAACTTAACCTAACACATTTATACAGTGTGATTCATTACCTGCAACAGTGCTAGTAACACAGTAAGTCACTTTAGTACCTTACCCACTTTACCTTGTGAAGGAACTTTATTTGCTCTGGATTTTTATTATGCTTTACCTTGCCAGTATCCATAAGTATTCTTAAAGGAAAAAATGAATGTAATGGCTATTTTTGTTCCTTGCCATCTACTATAATTCAGTGAGTTATAAAGTATATTATGATATAAAAGATTTGATTTACTCTTTATTTAAGACAATAACAACACAAGCCTGGTGTATCACTATTTAACCAAAGGCATCTTACTGGTCATTCTAAGTAGAATTAGTACAAGTAATACAATTACACACTTAATGATATTCTCTTAAACTGGCAAATCTTTAGTTCAACATTTAGTGCAGAATTAGTTGCTCTGACGTTTTATTATTTTACTTGTTCAGCCAACAGTTACTGGAAGTTTCAGAATACAGGATCCAATAAAATGCATAATTACCCCATGAAGTTTACTTTTGTAGCAAAATAAGACATTTAATATTCTTTTCTCTTACCTGTTTAGTAATTTTTAAGAAAAATTACATCAAGATTTCTAGTGCAAACATGAACAGCTGCCTAGTTACCCATTTTATTGCCTGACCTCATTCTCATATTTACATGTGTGCACTTTACTCAAAACTGTAACTTCCTCTTTACTAAGAAATTGTTTTCAAATGTGTTATGTTGACCAAATATAAGCTGTGATCATGAATTTCAGGGGAAGGTCATGCAAAACACCTGTCTATGAAAACCACTCAGCTGTCTGCTCAAAATACTACATTTCATTTGCATGTTCTAAAAATTGGATTAAATTTCTTTTTATTATTAAAAAGTGACAAATCTATAGCAGTAAGTTGTCATTATCAGAATGATATAAATATTTTACATGAACTTACCCTTTAAATGTTTCATCAACTGTCTCCTTTCACACATTGAAAAAACAGCATTTTGTTTTTATTTATTCATATATTTATTTATTTATATATTATGTGCTGCTAATTTAATAAAAATAAAATCACTGAATGTACATTTTCTTAATTTTTAGAATTAAAATTTAGTGTAGCTGAAAAAAAAAAATTAAGTCACCACTCTAAACCAGTTCCAAAAATTAGACATTTCCTCCCTCCTGCTCAACTGTGGAGTGAGATGTCTACAGCAGCAGCGCAGGACAATGTCACACACCTCCTTATATTTCTAGTATTAATGATAACAGTCAGATAGAAAACATTCTGCCAAACCTCTCCTTGCTCTGTGTATTTCCACTGTTGTCTTTAAGTGATTACAGATTTTTAAAAAGTTTTTAGGCTTAAATGTGATTTAAAACCACCTCGTGACTGATGGCTTCTGCAGAGACCATCTGAAATGATATGCAAAGTGTTCTGATACACAAACGAGATATTGCCTGCTTAAAGGAGAAACATTTGAGGGAAGCGAATGAAAAAAAGGAGTACAAAATAAAATCAAATTTGTGAATGCGTTTTCAAAATACATTACACACAGGTGTTCAGTGCAGTTTGCACATGTATATTAAAGCACTTGTGGGTTTTGTTGAGAACCAACCCAGGCAAAGCCCTCTTGGTTTCAGGTCTGATGGCAGATGCTTTTCAAAGCAGGTGTGGGCAACAATACAATATTTTATTATTTCTTTAAAGAACGTGTGTGTTTGCACTCATTATTTCACAAAACAATCTTTTGAGCATTTGAGTGGTGTTAATCAGTGTTAATAATTTTCTAATATAACAATCTCTTATCATCACCATGGACCCCTCTCACCTCCTTCACCATTTGATCTGATTTCACCACTGCTTTCTGGCAGACACCATTGAACCCCGTGGACCAACACAGTGGGATCAGGAACCGCTTTTTCCTGCAGGGCGGGAATGATCACTACCTCCACCACTGACTTTGCACTAATCTTCTTATTTATTTATTTATCTATCCACCCTCTTATCTATATACTTATTTACTCACTTAGCTATATTATTCCACCTCAATTTGTCTGTATTGCCCTGCATCACTATGTTGTCGGGACCAGAGTGCATTAAAAACTACATGTCTGTTCTCTCTTGTATGTCTGTGGAAGTGTGGAAAGACAATAAAGTGAACCTTGGACCTTCAGTCTAGAGATGACAGTGATGTAAGTGGAATCTGATACTCTAACCAGTCAAGAAAATGAAAAGATATTAAAAAAGCAAAATGATGACATGATTGTGCCACAAGGCTTTCAGGAGATGGGTTCAGACATGGGTTCAAACCAGACTCAGTATATGCAGAGTTTTGCATCTGTTCCTTGTGTGAGCTTCATTCCACAGTCCAAAATCATGTGTACAAGGTGGATTGGTGATTCTAAATATCCATTAACATTTTTATGTGTGTGTAGCATTGTTTTTCTCTATAAATAGATAAATGTTTTTATGGAGGTCAGTGTGATATATCTATCATTGTATATAAATCACCTTGGTTTCAGGCATTAACTAAACATTAGTTAACTAACTATGCTCCACTTCAGCAGGAAGCATCTGCCAAATGAATAACTAGAAATGCAAATGATTTTGACTAATATTGAGAAACACACATTGATAATACTAACACAGGTATTTAATGCGCATATGTATTTCAGAATTTCTTTATGATCTTTATTTAACTGAGCTCAAAGCATGGTACAGCCAGTTGACTGACTTAGATGTTGATAAACCTTGTTTCCTGCCCTACCATCAAAAAAAAAAAAAAAAAACAAAAAGCTCATAATCATATTCCACCAGGGTCTTTTTTGGAACGAAACTGCTCTGCGCTTGACTTGCTGCCAGCTGCTGGAGGTCTGCAGCAGTTGTGCAAATGAAGCAAGAGACATGTAGCAGCTGACCGGTCACTTTCAGTTCTGCTGCTGGGGGCCAGGCCTACAGCTTCACACGTGGGTGACTGCTTATGAATACCCTGTTTTTATGTTGTCATTAATCTTTAGTTGATTCTTTCACTCTTCTGTATCTGGGTGCCTCCAAGTGAATAAAGAAATACATTAAATACAACATACATTAAATACCTGTATTTGGTTTAACAGTGTTTGTTTCTGGAGTTCAAAGTCCTGATATTGTATTAAGTGTTTCTTATAGATGTCGCCGGCTGTTTCAAATACATCCGATATACCCAGTTCATCGGGAGCTTCGTTGAGGAAAATGAAAAGAACTATTTCTTGTCTTATTTCTTGTTTGTTTGCTGAAACAATATAGAACAGCTCTTTCTTCTGACTCTTGCTCTCTTTTATTTCCAGAGGTAGACCCATCCACATAATTCCATCTCCTCTTCATTTCTCCCTTATATACTGCATGTGTCCTCTATTTTCTGCCAGGGTTAGATGTCTCCCAGTGTAATGATTTCTGACATGTCAAATGGGGGTTGTAATGAGTCAGGAATTCACATTTGAAACTTCTGAAACTTCTGTGTTTCCCAGTGTGGGTCAACCCAGTTTCATTGTGTTTTTGCTTGCCCTTATTGGCATAGAGATTGTCAGCACTTCTGTGGATTGAGACTTCTGGGCCCTCTAGCAAAGGGACACTGTTGTGGTGTGACTTACTTATGACTCCAGTTTTCAGGAATGAGGTTTCGACCTTTGAGGATCTCTACTTTTCCACCATGTATCTGAGGGAGTCAGTGCTTTGCTCTCGGTGGTGCGGCTCAGCATGTGGTGCATCAAATATCATCACATTAAGTACTAGACTGGTGAATCTGCTCATAGTCGGGCTCAGATACATGGAATTAGAATTGGAACCAATTTGTGAAGAAAAGCAGTGTAAACATATGTCTGTATTATGTTACCTTGAAGGTTGTGAAGTTTTAAAGAATAAAAACTGAAGTGAAAATCGATGCTGGAAGCTGTTACACTGAATGTTGGTTGAGTTTTTCAGGTTCAGCTCACTGGTTTCTCATCTGGAAACAAATCCACTCTGACTCTTTGTCTCCAGGCAGCACTAGTAACGAATTTGGAAAATCTACCCGAAATCTAAATCTATATCTAAATTCTCCTTCCCAGAAAATTATATCCATAGGATTATACTGATATTACATCATACATTTTATTTTTAAAGTTTCTGTAAGCCCAGCAAAATGATAACACTTAAATTTGTGTTATAACATTCCGGAACAATCAGTAGAACTTACAAAGCCAACACAGCTTGAGTTTAGAAATATATACCTGGAACAGACAACATTCAGACAAGGAATATTTGCTTCCTTGTATCGAATATGAACATTTTTAATCACAAAAATGAAATTTTTAAAAGCAAATAAAAGGAATCAAGACAATATAAACATTAAAAATAGTCTTTAAAATGTCAATTTATAAGGGAATAACCACTGCGAGAAAAGTTTAAAGGAAAACAGGCTTTCTTTAGAAAGATAGTGACTGATGTGAACTGTGACTCTTCATTTTATGCAGGTAAATTCCTTCCTTGTACCATATGATGGAAGAAATATTTTGCAAACTGTAAGAATTAAGAGAAAACAATTTTGTAATAAGTAACCAGGCTCAGAACGATGTAACCGATAACTGACAGCATTATTGCTACCACCAGGCCCACAAAACCACAGCTAATCCACTTCTTGGCTGCTATGTAGTCTCCACGGAGCACCACCCTCATTGCCTGAAGAAAATAGATACGCCAGCAGACAAGACATGTTTAACATAAATTCACAACTGTAACATGTCTATAACATGTGAGTCGCTCACATCCTTTCACTCTTGGAGGTAAAAATGGAAAGATTTCCAATTTATGCTCCGTTTTGATCCCTGACTCCTGCATGTAGAAATGTGGGTAAAGCTGCCGGGTATCTAGAAAATTCCACAGACTCCAGACCAGGTACTTACCCTTGTACAGAGCAAGTATTTTAAACAGAATATAAAGACAACAAACTGTAAATAGTCAGTTGTGTGTGAATATGTGACTGAAAGAGTGTGGCTACCGTGAAACAGACAAGCTTGGTGGGCTGTGCTTCCAGGATAGGGTCCGGATGCCCCTGTCCCTGCCGTAGTGTAAGTACAAACATTATCTCACCAAAAAAGATTCCATTACCTATTTTAACTCTGTATCTCCTTTCTTTCAACCTGACTATACACCCTTTCTCCACATCATCTACTGGTCTTTCTTATATACTCTCTGCTTGTCCTTGTCATGGTCAGGTGGCCTGCAGTTCTGTGGTTAGCATCTGCCACCATCAGAACCCAGAACCTCCAGGATGCACTGATGACCACAGCCTGTATGGCTGAACTGGAACCACCTGCTTTACTAGGGTAAATCAGAGGTTTGCATTTCCCGCAGCCCTGTTTACTGTTTTTAACTGGAAACTGGACACAAAAAACTGTCATATAGTGGAAGCAGCAAATATTTGCTTTGCAACTTATCTTTCCATCTTCACCTGGACCCAGTTGTATGCTGATAGTGGTCTGCAGGTCAGTCTGTATTTTCAGATGTTGCTTCTTCTGTTGGACTGTAGTTTCACCTTTTAATGAACTTCAGCTGATTGTGTTTTTTTGAAAATTTTAATACAGTATTTTAATAAAATTTAATAAGACACATATGTCCATGTAAATTCCTAAACTGAATGAACCAATATGTAAACTGCCATTTATTACAACATAATATACAGGCTCATGGTTCTCTACTGAATTCATTAAGCTGTATTTAAAGAAATTGACGGACAGACAATTCTGAGACAGAGAACTTTGAAAAGTATAGAATAAGACTTTTATGGACAGTGTAATTTTGTTATTGTTATATGAGCTCCAGTGCCCCTCCCTCAGCCCCCCCCCCAGGAGGACCCAGTTGAAACCACCCAGAGCTTTTAATGGATCCACTGTGAGTGTGAGACACAGAGCAGCAGTCAGTGGGACTCAGTGTGGACTTTAGCTCAGTGCTTCTCCCTCTCTCCTGCAGCCATGCAGCTCCTAGCAGCCCTGCTCACCTTCACAGCACTGGCTCTCTCAGGTGTCCGTTTGTCTCCTTTCTGTCGGTCTGTCTGTCTGTCTGTCTGTGTGTCTCTTTCTCTGGGCTCATCTAAAAGTGAGCTGTGTGTCTTTCATTGCAGGTGTGCAGGCTGACATTGTACTGACTGAGTCTGAATCAGTGGTGAAGAAACCAGGAGAATCACAACAGCTTCTGGATTTGATTTCAGTTGCAACAATATGAACTGGATTAAATCGCTTCCTGAGAAGGGACTGGAGTGGTTGGCTATAGTAACTCTCCATGCAGTTCCACAAAAAGCCAAAAAGTGTCAGTGTTTTACCAAAAACGAGAAGTGAATGGTCATTGAGCACCATAACAAAGTGTAATGGAACAAGGTAATAAACAATACTAGAGACAGTTATTACAACAGATTATGTGATTCATAATAGGATTCACTTTATGACACTCAAGCATAATTTTAAGTTAATTAAATAAATTTTAAAGAAAGCGCAGCAGATCGTGTGGTGGTTTTAACTGTTGTCCTGCAATCAAAAATCCCAGCTTTGAACTGCACCTCCTGAAACTGCTTCCACAACATGCCCTCTCTTTCCATGACCAACCTGAAAGCTGTGTTTTGCTGTGCTTGTTGTTCAGTGTGGGAGATTAACAAGGAATTTGTCCAGAAACAACTCTTTCATTCTATATCATGGAAAACAACTCCGTAGCCATAATAAAAGAGATATAACAGGTTATTATGAGATGTAACACAATTGATTTTTCAAACTGTTTCAGTTTTTTGTATCTAGTGTCAGTTAAAACCAAAACCTTCCTATGGAGATCAGCAGGCAAAACATCTGTAAAGCTGTAATGTGAGCAGTGATATGATCATCTGTTTATGTACATCCCACCCAGACAGCTAAACAAATTGTGCCTTTCATGTCACCTATAAATGTCAGCTTTTGTCTTTTTGAGTTTTTTCTTTTGTATTACATCCCTGTGTGTTTTTCTTTGCATTTTGTCTCTCTCACAATAGTTTCAGGATTGGGATCGTTGTGGCTCATGATACCAGTCAAGAGATAATCACAGTCACAGGACTGGAGCTCCAGTGTGAAACAAGGGGAACCAATCAGTGTTGGAGTGGGACGGGGCCTGGTTCACACAAGGAGGGCATTTTAAGAGAGACTTCAAGCTTTTGATTTCTGTTTCCTTTGGTTCTGTATATGTAAAACAGCCCTTTGTATCTAAGTATTGAATTTATGTTAAGTCTTACATATGTCTTGTTCTTCCCATGTCCTGTCCATACCCTACGAATACTTGGTGCATGTATAAGGAAATGTAGCCGGTAAGAAGGTGTGCACACATACACTTTCCACATGCAGGTGAACTACTGTTAGACACACTAGGTAAGAGGGTGGGCGCCAACCCTGTACTTTTGATTTTGGTAGGTAAGCTTAGTGTAGTCAGGTTATTCTTTTTGTGTGATTCATTTGCATAGCTAGGGGAATATCTCTAGCCTAGGAAATGTGTGTTATGTTTTGTTTTGTTCATTTCTTTAGCACCGTCCAGGCTTGTTTCCTTAATAGCCCTTCCTTTTGTGTCGTCCCATTGTTTATTCCTGGATTCCATACTGTTTGGTGTGGAAACAGTATTAACTTGCTGTTAATTAGTGGTATATCCAGTCTGGCTGGTTTTTGTTTCATTGGTGGTTTGCTATGCATCAACATCACACACCCAAACATTTACAGCAACATATGTTATTGACCCAAACCTTATCCCCTAGACTTGGGCCAGGGTCATAACACTTAGAAGTGTGCTAATTTCATTTCAACAAATCTCAATTTATCTTGAATTTGTGTATATATTGATTTTGAGTTCTGCATATGAAACTGCTTTGCATCATAAAATGATAGTCTTGATGTCTGATGATGTCTTTTCTGCTACCACTGCTGTTGCAGCATCGATATGCCACTATCTCTATTTATTCAAAAAGGTGTTGTAGTACTGAACTCCTTCAGCTGCAGTCTGTGCTTCTGAATGAAGCAAAATTAATCCATTTTAATAGAAGAAACCAAACTTTTTGTTGAATTATTAAGGTGGCATCTAAAAATTCACCTTATTATAAAATATGTCTGTCTTTCATCCTCAGGGGCCTTGAACCAAGATATCAGTGATGTCAGTCACTGACTGTAGCCCTTTTAACAAGAAAAAAATTATGGTGAAAACATTAACATTCCTATAACTTAAAAAACACGCATTCATTCAAGTTATTGAATGTTTGTATAAATATTTCATGCCAAAAAATACACAGCAAATGTAAATATATTAAAATTACACCATCGGCCAAAAGATGTCAGTCAGTGACAGTAAATATGGGCTGTGAGACGCTGCCGACCTCAAGTACAGCACTAAAATACAGTGAAATATGTTACAGTTCATGAAATGACTCAAACAGACAACAGTTTCCTATTACAAAAAGTTTTGTTTAATTTGCCCAATATTTAAGCAATTTTGGTTGAAAATGGCAGCAGAGCTTCTAAAAATAGATTGATATAGTCAACCTTTTTTGAGTGTAAATCTAACTGAACATAAAAAGAGGGGGAAAAGATTCAATATGTAAGGCATTCTATAAAATAAAAAAGTTTTTATCTAAAAATTACACTAAAATAAACATAAAGGTTGGGGATCCAAATTTTTCTGACAACTTGGAAACCTTCCATCCATCCATAAATAAGTGCTTATCCAGTGACGGAGAGGAAACACAGGACACCCTGAGTAGGAATCCAGTCTGTCACAGGACAAAAATATGCAGAAAGATTACAGGTAACGTGTGGTCACCAGAAATACCTGTCTGTGGACTGTGGAAGGAAAAAAATATAAACACAGTAACACAGGAGATGGTCTTAAAATGATCTCATCTCACAGATCCTGTTACATGTTCACCTTAATTCGAGGTCAGAAGAACCTCTTATGAAAGCAGATATTGCTGCCTGTGTTGATTAATACTGTACGTATTTATCTGACACTTTTAGAATTTTAGAATTTTAGAGTTACCTGAAACACACTTTTTGTGGTTTGCAGCAGAAACCTGGAGCTACCAGAGGAACAACTTGCAAACATGGGGAGGTCATACAAAGTCCACGTAAACTAAGCTGGATCTGACCCCATGTCTGGTTGTACAGCCCAGGAGGTATGAGGTTCTCATGCTGTCTGCTGAACCATCCTACTGCGTGTATGGGAGGATCTTTCTGCTCCCCAGGGAGAAAAACAAATCCAGTCTCTGTATCTCCTATAAAATCCACAGACCTCACAAACCTGCAACTGAAAGCAAACCTCTGTGCTAAAATGGCAGCGATTACAGTGTTAGTGTTTTTACTGGGATCTTTCTCATGTAAGTGTGTTTACTTCATCAGTGTGTGTATATACTGTCTTACACTGTTCTCCCAAAACAGAAATGGATTTTTATGGACCTACATATTTACAATACTGCGTATTTTCTGTTTTTTCCTGCTCTACAGGTGCGAACAGTGAAACACTGACTCAGCCAGATACTGTTACTGTGAAACCAGGAGATTCTCCAACACTGTCCTGTAAAGTCTCATATTCAGTGACCAGCTCTAGTACAGGCTGGATCCGACAGCCTGCTGGGAAAGGACTGGAGTGGATTGGAGCCATATGGGGTGGTGGAGACACAGCTTACAAAGACTCACTGAAGAACAAGTTCACCATCTCCAGAGACACCTCCACCAACACAGTGTATTTACAAGGGAAGAGCCTGCAGACTGAAGACACAGCTGTGTATTATTGTGCTCGAGACCCACAGTGAAAACAAGACATTTGAGACTAACACAAAAACTGGTTCTTTTGTAAAGAGGAATTATTTTGAAACCAATATGTTGTGACCCCAGGTGTCCTGTGAACTGAGGACCAACAGAGAACCTCTTGTCCATAATATTAGGAGACACTCAGCTCATCTGTATTCTCTCCAGTAAGCAGCCTGTAGAAGGGAAAAGACTGGTGACATTCTTTGTTCAGCATTTCTTGCTTATTCTACAACTGTGATCGTGTATATAACCAAGTGTTCAGTTAAATTCTTCATTGCTGCTCCTTTCTCACCAAATCCAGTGATAGCCAGTTGTCCAGTTCTTTTTTTCACTCCCTTGAACATCAACACCAACTCAAGAGAGGTTCCCACAGTGAAACACCTTGTCCCGATTGTAGTATAAAGTTTATTACACTTTCATTTCTGCTGGGGGCTCCTGAAGAAAGACAGTACAAACATTTGTATTTATTTATAGTAGAGTTTCTTAAATTCCCTATAAAGTTAATTAAAGTCCTACTTCGTATAAACTTCACTTCTACCCAAACAGAGAAACAGTATAAAATACAAACTAAGTGATTTCTGTGTTTTTACTGAATTCACACAAGAAGGTGGTCTGTAATCATCACCTGTAAATCTCTGGGGTTTTCAACACAGTATGATGGAGTCTTGGCAGTAATACACTTCATTTATGTTTCCTGTATAATTTCATGACAGGTTTTCTTTACCATTATCTACCATTTGTGCTCAATCTTTTGACTGGCACTGTATGCAAAGAAGTGAGAGGATTTCAATATGGGAGCCGCCCAGTATACACAGCCTCGGTGTTCTCATGTTGGTTAGAGGTCAGTTGTTCTAAGAGAGGGACAGGAACAGGGTTTAGCAGTTCAGCTTTTATTCAGAGAAACCCAGCCTTGTCCTGCTGCTCCACCACGGCTTCAAAAACCTTTATGTAAAACCAGCTGATATACAGAAAATTTTTTCCACTCATCAGGCAGTTTTAGATGTTGGTTTTATTTGATTTAATCACTGATTTTCATACTGACTTCTTCATCTATTTTTAGCCAATATGTGACACAATTTTTTGTTGCACCTACTATTATTTTAATCTGTTGATGGATAGACTAGAATGTGTCGGGTTTTTGTTCTGCTGTCACATCACTTGGGTGATCTCACTGTGGGTGTCGAGCACAGTAATACACAGCTGTGTCTCCAGTCTGCATGGTATTTCCTTGTAAAGACACTGTGCTGCTGGATGTGTCTCTGGAGACAGTGAACTTGTTCTTCAGTGAGTCTTTGTAAGTTGTGCTCTCATCACTCCATATGAGTCCAATCCAGTCCAGTGTTTTCCCAGCAGGCTGTCGGAACCACTGTGTAGCGTAGCTGCTGTCAGTCAGGGAATATCCACTGACTTTGCATGAGATGGTCAGAGGTTCACCTGGCTTCACAACCACAGACTTTTCTGAGTGAGGTCAACATTACAGGAATGAAAGCAAACAGCAGCTGAACAGCATTTCAACAAGTATAGTTACACAAAAATAGCAAGAATAGCATGTTTGCTTTTATCTGAAGGTGCTGTCTCAGAGTTTACAATTCAAAACATCATAAACTCATGAAATATGAACATAAATGACAACAAAGTATAACATTTGCCACTTACAGGCAAAAAAACCCAGTAAAAATTATTTTCAATATAATATTATAATTTATAATTATAAAATTATTTTCAGTATAAAGGCCCCCATTGTAGCAGAAATGATTCCTTGCATGATCTGCAGGTTTGTTTGAGCAAGAAGTGACTTTTATAGGAAGTACAGAGGAGTGAATTTGTTTAACTCTCTGGGGAATGTAAGACCCTCTACATAAACACAGATGGTCATATTACTTCTCCAGACAGCAGCAAGAAGAACAAGACACTTCTCACTTCTCTTATGAATGAAAATAAAACGTGGGGATTTTTGAATGCAGAGTAAAGTTTATAAAAAGCCTTATTACAATATTAATTTTTACATGGGAAATTTTATAGTATATTAGCATAAATACACAGAATATTTAGAAGATAAACTTCCTCACAGATTTTATAGAGGACAACAACAAAAACAACAACAACAACAACAGCAGCAACAACAACAACAACCAAAACAACAACAACAACAACAACAACAACACCAACAATAATAATAATAATAGCAGCTCCATGAAGTGGTTCTTGCTGTATCTGTACTACAGGCAGCTGCTTGCAAGACTTTTGCTTATTTCCTAATCCAGCAGCTCCACTTGTCTGCTCATGTTCCTCAATAAACTCACCTGTATTTGAAAAAGAAGGTGTTACAAACAGGAGGAGTTGATGCATTTAGATTATTACACAGGCTGATGGGGAAAATGTGAAAGTTCTGCTGAGCATCACTTCCAGTGGTAAATACACTGCACTACATGCAGGCTGGAGAGCCAGGTTACCACACACATTAAGACCACTTGAGATTCACCTCAAACACACGTCTTGTGGACTGTTGAAGGAAACTGGAGCAAACTGCTGTCTGCTGAGTAAATGGTGTAAATTTCCCCCCAACATGGCTATTAGTTTGTGTATCACCTCTCACTGGAAATAATCTCTGCTCCTCAGTCCACCACCACCTTTGCTCCCCGTGTTGAGAAACGATAATACTGTTTTTTCTTTTCTCAAACATTAAATTTTTATTTTTTTTAAATGAGAGCACATTTTGGATTGTAATTTAGATTGTGAGATACTTAAGGGCTCTTGTGCCCCTGTTTTAAACTCATCTCATCATCTGTCTGCCCATTTTGGAGAAGTTCATGCAAAACTCTGAGCTCTTCCTTCTACATTTATATAACAGCACTGAGGGATTCAGTCCTCACCTGTAGAGTGAAGAGCTCTATGTCTCCAACAATGGCCTGTCTGACCAGATTAGCACTGCTTTTATTGGCTCTTTGCCTTAAAGGTGTGTATTTTCAGGAATGTCGGTTAAATGAAATGCTGAGAATTTTATTAGCACTTGTATTATCAGCACTGACATGTTCTTGTTTCCACAGGTGCCCTCAGTCAAACGCTGACAGAGTCTGAACCAGCAGTTAAAAAGCCAGGAGAATCTCATAAACTGACCTGTACAGCTTCTGGGTTCAGCATCAACAGCTATTTCATGAACTGGGTCAGACAGCCTCCTGGGAAGGGACTGGAGTGGTTGGCTGGTGTTAGCGGGGGCACCACATACTACTCCCAATCTGTTCGGGGCAGATTCACGATCTCTGCAGACGACAGCAAGAACCAGCTGTTTTTACAGATGAACAACCTGAGAGCTGAAGACACGGCTGTTTACTACTGTGCCAGAGACTCATAGTGAGGGCCAGTGGTGGGGAAGCTATACAAAAACCTCAAGTTTTTCTCTTCCTCTTTTTATACAGCTACAGAATTCAGGTGGATGATATAAATGTTTCTTGCAGCAAAAAGCAGAGAAGTGTAAAGGCAGTTCTACATCAGTAAGGTTTTTTTTTAAATTTTTTTATTTTAAGAACATTCATGTTGTCCTGAGAAACATTGACTGACTGGTGCCCAGAATCCAAAATCTGGTCTGAGAAATGCTGGGAGTAACTGGGTGGTTAAATGTCAGACCACATTTATCCAGTGAAATGTCACTTCACAACATACTTGTGAAAATGAAAAACGATCTTGTCTTTTTTACTTATATAGTTTGTTTTAAATCTTTCAGTTCTCCACATACATTAACTGTAATGTCTATTTCCAGTGTGTTTACAAACTACAGCAAAACTTATATTATATTAACTATGTTCCTGTCCCTCTCATACAACAACTGACCTCTAACCAACATGAGAACACCGAGGCTGTGTATACTAGGCGGCTCCCATATTGAAATCTTCTCACTTCTTTACATATGTTGCCAGTCAAAAGTTTGAGCGCACATGGTAGATACTAGTAAAGAAAATTTGTCATGAAATTGTTTAAGAAACATAAATAACCTGCATTACTGCCAAGACTCCATCATACTAAGTGTGTTTAAAACCCCAGAGATTTACAGGTGATGATTACAGACCACCTTCTCGTGTGAATTCAGTAAAAACACAGAAATCACTTAACAGTTTATATTTTATACTAGTTACTGTTTGTGTGTTTGGGTAGACGTGATGTTTGAAGGAAATAGAACTTTAATTACCTTTAAAGGGGAATTTAAGAGACTCTATTATAAATAAGTATAGATGGTTGTACTGTCCTTCTTCAGGAGCCTTGTGGCCCCTAGCAGAGCAGAATTGAAAGTGTAACAAGCTTTAAGCTATATATATATATATATACACACACACACACACACACACACACACACACACGTATATATATGCAAAGAGTGTCTAATATATATAGGTTTACCGTGGTATTTGTCGGCAGTAGGTAACACCGTCAGTGTTCAACAAATGCAGTTCCATGTTTGGCCAGCAGATGTCAGGTTGGCAGTGAAAGCAGACAAACGTGATAGTCAGATTTTCACAATACAGTGTTTTACATTTTAACAAGTACT
This sequence comes from Arapaima gigas, assembly GCA_900497675.1. Classification (NCBI taxonomy): domain Eukaryota; kingdom Metazoa; phylum Chordata; class Actinopteri; order Osteoglossiformes; family Osteoglossidae; genus Arapaima; species Arapaima gigas. The sequence goes on from UFQX01000514.1 coordinate 389,176, forward strand.
CACAAATATCACTGCAATTTCTATAACCTAGTTTCCTTTAAGTGTCTTAGTTTTATATGCAATTTTCAATAATGCAACAAAATAAGTATTGAAAAGTAATAAATCTATAATGAACATCAGTAATGAATTTAAGGCCTATTTTCACCCGTAATCTAAGGAAAATGATCAATTAAAATAAGTACCTATCAAATTATAACAGTACAAATGGATGTATATTTACAAAAAAATTAAGTTGACTAGACTGAACATTAAATAACTTGTCTTTATACTGTTTGTGATGGATTACAAGTCAAAGTGAATTTTGAAATCACTGCTTTCTGTTTTTATTTGCATTTTCCATACTGTCCCAACTTTTTATAGGCTGGGGTTGTATGTTGTTTACTCTTACATACTTGACAAGAAAATGCATTTTGACACTTTGCTCTACATCTGAAGTTGTCTGTATAAATACATGAATGGCTGAAGTTTTTAACTTTCCCTTGAAAAATGAACACATCATCTACTTGATGTTCGAGAGAAATTTTGGAATGTTTGCACTGTGGTACATGATCATACCTGTGATACTGTTACCTGTTCAGACAGCAGCTTTACGGTTCACAGGTGACTGGCTTGTTGCACGGAAATAAAACCCTCATCTTTAGCATTATTAACCACTGCATACCGTAATTTTTACCATTTGTGAAGATGAATAGCAAATTCTTATTTTAACACAAAGGCAAAACCTCACAATCGGTTGCAACAATTTTAAAAAGTACATAAAAATCTCTTGAGGAGAACAAAACTGCACCAATTTATAGTGATGTAACCGTTCGGTGCTAGAATATCACTTTCATAAAACAGATGTCATTCTTTATCGTAAAATCAATATAAACCCTATTGAAATGTGGCCGTGGTTATTAGGGAACATTTATACAGAAACAATGAGAGAAGAGAAAAACTAAAACATCAATAACTGCAATGTTGTTTTCTCCAAAGGTCCACCTCTTCTCTACTGTGCAAAAGTGAATAGAGATGAAAGACGGCATCACATCGTGCCCATTATTATTAATTTAAGCATTACAGGTATTTTTTCCACTTCGGTGGTTAAAAGCAGGTGTTTGCAGCAGTTGTACTTTTCCTTCCCATGAGGGGACTGTGACCATCTGTTTATCCAGTAGAATCTACATTTCCCTTGAGGCAAACAAACTCAGTTTACTGCACTACTCACAAAAGTTACTACAGTCCTCATATAAGTACATGGCATCACCAGCAGGGCAGACACGATCAGTGTCGAGTTATAATGGGACCCCTTAGAGTTCTAGTTGTTTTTGTGGGTTGTGTTTCATGTAAGATCATTTTACATTGTTTTTTTTAACCTTTAAAACTTTTTAAATATTAACATGAATATTTTACTGCTTCCTTCTTTTGTTGCAGGTGTCTCTCTGTGGAGGAACAGTAAATCCAGCTCTTCAAATTTAACACTGTTTGTAATGTATGGTTCATTTCTGTTAATAATTAAGAGTTTTGACATTTTGTTTTTACAAAACTAAAACTAAAAACAGAATGATTGTTATGACCACAAGTGTCTAGAGATGCAGGAGTGAAATATTAGCTGTTCGGAGCGCTGGGGTTAGGATGGGGACAGAAAAAAGAAGACAGAGGATTTGGTGCAAAAGGGATTTAGGATTTAAAAGTGAAAGAGGGTAATAGTGCAAATACATCATATATTACACATCAAAACACAAAGGCAGACGGGGAAGGAAACGCAAGCGGTTTTAATGCAGAGAACAAATCAAAACCAGACTAATTTGTGATGCAGCACAAGATCTGCTAACTTATTTAACTTATTTAAATAAATACAGACTGAAAGAAACAACGTCGTCGTCTGCTGACGCCGTGACTAACCTGCGCTACCTTCGGAAACCAAAATACAGGTAACACTAAGTTTAGAAAGCGAATCTAAATGTCACTGTGGTTTATTCACATGCTGTTAGTCAATTATATTAACATAATTGATGACTGTGTTGATATTTAAAAAAAATAATGTTTTAGTGAGTTCATATAATGTAGTGGAAATTCAGTTCAAATACATTTGATTAAAGGTCAGTTTACAGCACTGTTTAAACACAGGATATTTAGATAAAATACACACTGCTTGAAAAAAACATCAAAAACCATATAAAACGCAGACAGAAAACTCTGAGACAGAAAACAACTAAATGAACCTATTTTAGATGAACATAATGAATATTTTTGCACTGCAAAGTAATTTACTTTATAGTAATAGCAAAATCATTTNACTAAATGAACATACAGAATATTTTTGCACTGCAAAATAATTTACTTTACAGTAGTAGAAAAATCATTTTGCTTTGCTCCTTTTACACATGGTGATGGACCTGTGTTAGTGTCTCGTCCCCATCACCTTCCGAAACGGAGTAAATGCAGAGATTTTAATGGAATTGGCATGCCGAGACTTGGAATTGAGATGGGAAGAACTGATCTCCCTAGCCATCTAACTAGATCACATGATAGCCACTTGTCCCATGAAGGAAATACAAAGTGAGAGCAGGGGCCTGAGAACCATGGATCCCAGTGATCACTCGAGTGAGCCCATGGAGTGTGAGTACACCCGTTTATCACGAGAAGAAAAATGACATCGGGTACATGAGAATCTATGCCTATACTGTGGAAAACCTGGTCATCTGCTGCGGTCCTATACCCATCATTTGAGAACGCAATCCACCCCACGACACGGAGAGGCCGAACCACATGCACGGGCAGAAGGGGCCTGGTCTTGAAGTCGTTTATGATCCCAGTCAGCTTTCACTGCCTTAACCCTGTCACAATCCCAGCATTAGTTGACTCCGGGTCTGAGGGAAATTTCATCCACATGCACTCCAGTGCACTACACTTCAAACTAATATCTTTCTTTGTAGTAAAACACGCTAGTTATCACGCTAGTGCTCAGGCTACCGTGGTTACAAATACACGAACCGCATATTTCTTAGTCCACATTAGGTATTATTGCTTGGTCCTCATATTGTTTCCAGAACTGTATTTGGGATCCCCCCGTATCGTCCACAACCATAGAAAGTCCCGACTCTGAACCCTTAGTAATTCCCTGTGAATACGCCGATTTAAAGAAAGGTGTTTAGCAAGCTTAACACTACCAAGCTACCTCCTCACTGTCCATATGATTGCGCAATTGACCTCATAGAAGGCGCGCCTCTCCCCAAAGCTAAAATTTATTTCTTAACTCAAACTGAGTTGAAAGCAATGGACTCGTATTAAAGAATTCTTAGCCTAGGGGTTTCTTCGTCCATCCACATCACTGGTTGCATCGAGTTTTTTCTTTGTTAAGAAAAAGGAATGAGGGCTTAGACCATGTATAGATTACCAAGGTCTCAATGCCATTACACGAAAATTCCCTTATCCCTTGCGTTTAGTGCTGGCGGCCCTAGAACAGCTTCGTGGAGCTAAGTATTTCACCAAGCTCAGTCTAAGAAGTGCCTACAACCTAATCCGTATGTGGAAAGGAGACGAGTGGAAAATTGCTTTTGTCACCCCAAGTGGTCACTATGAATATCAGGTGATGCCTTTTGGTCTTTGTAACGCCCCATCTGTATTTCAGTCTTTCATTAATGACTTGCTTCTTGACATGGTGGGGCGATTCATCATAGTGGACCTCGACGACATCCTGGTATATTCTCCCGACTGGAAATTGCATGTTTCCCAGGTACGTAGGGTCCTTTCCAGGCTGTTGGAGAATCAGTTATATGTCAAAAGAGAAAAATGTGAATTCCACTTGTGATAGGTTTCCTTTTTAGGACACATTATTAGCGCCGATGAAATAGTAATACTAAAATCACGGTAATTCATGAGTGACCTATGCCACAAAATTTCAAAGAATTACAGCGTTTTCTAGGATTCGCAAATTTTTATAGGTGATTCATCAGAAACTTCAGTTGTATAGCAGCGCCTCTAACTGCGCTACTTAAGGGTAAAAGGAAATCCAAGATGGTAATTTGGAATCCCCAGGCAGAGCAGGCCTTTAAGGATCTCAAACAAACATTTACCACGACCCCTGTATTGAAACACCCCGATCCCTCAAAACCATTTGTCGTGGAAATTGATGCTTCAAACGTGGGGGTAGGCACTGTACTTTCTCAAAGGGTAGGGAATCCCCCCAAATTACATCCAATAGCCTTCTACTCCCATAAACTTACCCCTGCAGAAAAAAATTACGGCATAGGAGACCACGAGCTCCTGGCGGTTAAGTTAGCATTTGAAGAATGGCGTCATTGGCTGGAAGGAGCTAAGTTTTCTTTTTCAGGTTTTAACTGATCACAGAAATCTAGAATATTTGCAACACGCTAAACAGCTGAATCCTAGACAGGCTTGATGGGCACTATTTTTCTCTAGGTTTCGATTCTCCGTCACGTACATACCCGGTACTCGCAACACAAAGGCGAACGCCTTATCCAGGAGGTACCGTTCCCCTAATGAACCTCAAGAAGGTGAACATGCACACATTTTGCCTCCGGAGTATCAGGTATTTTCCATAAGATGGGAGATAGATGAAAAGATTGATAGAGAATTAGAAGGGGTTACTATCCCATCACAATGTCCAACTAATAAACAGTACGTGCCGTTAACGTGCAGGGATCGCCTCATCACTTAGGCTCACACGTCGCTAGTAAAAGGTCACTCTGGGGAAACACGTACTTTCCAGTTACTCACTAGACGATACTGGTGGGAGAAGATGGCTCAAGATTTTATTGCCTCCATTCGAAAACCTCCCCTCAGCATTTCAGACCGCAGAGGCACTTCTTAACCATGTACTTAGAATATTTGGAATTCCAGAAGATATTGTTTCACATCGAGGACCTCAGTTCACTTCAAAAACGTGGTCTGCCCTACTTGAACGTCTAGGCGTCAATATTAGTTTAACGTCAGGCTATCATCCACAGTCCAACGGTCAAGGTGAATGGGTTAACCAGGAATTAGGGAAGTTTTTGAGAATTTATTGTCAGGAAAATCTGTCAGACTGGAGTCGATTCCTACCTCGGGCAGAAATAGCACAAAATTCGTTAGTCAGCTCTGCCACCGGTTTAACCCCTTTTGAGTGTTACTTGGGATATCACCCAACCCTGGTACCCTGGACAGCAAGTCCTACCGACATTCCAGCAGTGGATGAATGGATGAAGAGAAGTGAAGAGGTTTGGGAGAGGACCCATCAACAAATTGAAAAACTTCTCCATCACTACAAGGTCCATACGGATAGACGTTGTCGGGAGACACCAACCTACCACCCAGGAGATCGAGTCTGGCTATCCTCAAGGGATTATCAAATTTCCTGACAAATGACGGAAACTCCAACCCAGATACCTGGGTCCTTATAAAATACTGAACCGAATAAATAAAGTCATATATAAGTTGGACTTGCCTGTAAACATGAATTTTTCTGATACTTTCCATGTGTCCCTCCTCAAACCAGTCATCCCAGGGCCATTGGATGAAGCACTCCCTGCAGACGTCCCACCTCCCCCGATGGAGGTAGATGGGGCCCCAGCCTACGCAGTAAGCTGGCTAATGGATTCTTGAAGAAGGGGGGGGGCAACTACAATTTCTGGTGGACTGGGAAGGTTATGGGCTGGAGGAGAGAAGCTGGGTACCTGCAAAAGACATTTTGGATCCAGGGCTAGTGGTGGATTTCTACCAAAGTCATCCCGAGAGACTAAGCCCTTGCTCCAGAGGACGCCCAAGAAAATGCCCTAACAGTGACCTGGAGACACCATCTGAAAGATCCACAGGACAATGTCAACGCCCCATCCCAACCACCAATCTCATAACCACTCTGGCTCTCAAACCCAGGATCTGCCCTCTGGGGGCGTGGGTGGCGGTTGTCGTGGCTGCCTGTGTCGCTCGTCCAGCTCCTTGGGGGGGGTACTGTCACGGCCCCTGTTTCAGACCCCACCTCTAAGGAGGGTTAACCCTGGGCACCTGTTCCCAGTATTAATAAAAGGCCATGAAAGCAGAACTGTGGGAACACAAACTTTGCTCTTGTGTGACGTGACTGACAGCAGCACCAAACAAGCACCACCACACACACCCACCCACAGAACTGTCACACCCAACACAGCCTCAGGGTCAGGTGGACTTCCCACATCAACTATGTTCACTGAGCAAAACATGGTGGGAGCCGCAATTCCACCCAATGTTACATTATTATTTTTTATATTCAGCTGACTGTGCACTAGGATTCCTGCAATAAGGAACTGTCAGAACCCTGCATGATATCACGTGCTTATAAATAAATCAATGATAAGTCCCAGATTCATGTACTAGTATTTTTAAAGTCCTGATGCTGTGAATAAATACAATTGTTTCCATTCATTTAAGGTAAATAATGTTTATTTAATGTACCGGTCACTGTTTAACACCAGAATCAGTCACAAAATTAAAAAAAACACTGTCGGCAGTAACAGAAACTACAGTTAATGATCTGAAAGACAAGTCCAAGACAGAGGACATCGGCAGGAAAATACAGAGTAAGTGTTATAAATATAGATATATATTTATAGATATATAAAGTAATATCATGTGGTGTTGTCTTTGCATTTTTGTTGAAATGCTCAGTTCCATGAAGTGACTCTTGTTGTATCTGTACTACAGGCAGCTGCTTGCAAGACTTTTGCTTATTTCCTAATCCAGCATCTCCACTTGTCTGCTCATGTTCTTCTATAAAGTCACCTGTATTAAAAATGAAAGAGTTACAAACAGGAAGAAGCTGATTAAATTACAACAAATTTTTCGTTGATGCATTTAAATTATTACATGTGTGAAGTTGATGGGGAAAATGTGACACTTCTGCTGAGCGTCACTTCCAGTGGTAAATACACTGCACCACATGCAGGCTGCAGAGCCAGGTTACCACACAGATTGAGGCCACTTGAGATTCACCTCAAACACACGTCTTGTGGACTGTTGAAGGAAACTGGAGCAAACTGCTGTCTGCTGAGTAAATGGTGTACATTNGATTGAGGCCACTTGAGATTCACCTCAAACACACGTCTTGTGGACTGTTGAAGGAAACTGGAGCAAAC
>UFQX01000515.1:0-42440 GCA_900497675.1 Arapaima gigas
TTTAAAAAAAAAAAAAAAAAGCCCATCACAGGCTCACTTCCTCCTGACAGGTATGATTTGTGGTTCAGACAGGCCAATGACAGCCTTCACAAATCATCAGTAATTGGCGAAAAGCTGGATTTGATAATGTTTAAGTACATCTCGATGTTAAATGTGTTTGAAATCTGAGTGAAGGCATCTCAGGCAGGGTGGGGTGGAGCTTTGCATTTTATTGCCTCATTAGTATACAGGGAAATTGTGTTTTGCAAGATGCTTTTTCCATCCTGGCAAAAATTAATGAACATTTTATTCATTTTCCTCTTCTGGTCCTGCCTGTGATCAACTCTGGCTTATCACATGGCTTTGACCAGTGAGTGTAGAGGTTGTGTCAGATATATCTCAAAAGCTGGGCTGACTCATTGCGCTTCACTCACGTTTGACAAGTGTAGCCAAGGTGGCTATTTTGATGCTTAACAATGCAATATACTGTACTGCAATTGTTTTGGATGCAAAGGGATTGCTTGTGATTTTTTTTTTAAATTGATTTTATAGTCATTCCCTTGGGTTGATGCTCAATGGGGGGACTTTTTGAACGCCTGCAAAATCCAAGTTTTGGGGGGGGGGGGATTTAGAACCAGACGATTTTTGTGTTGGAACAAGTTTCAGTGTTTTGTTTTTCCAGCCTCACCCCAATGTTTCTGCAGAGCTGATTGAGCATCCTTGACTGAGCATGAGAATGATGGGGCTGCTTACATCCAACACAACCTCTCCACACCTGATTTCAAGGCAGGCTTATTGTGGTAATGTATCACTGAGCCTTATGTTCTGGTGAGGCTTTAGGGCAGTGATGTAGTAACAATCACCTTGCAATGATCTGATCACTTCAACCGTAGCTTCCAGTTGGAGACTTCTTGGTAATCGCTGTTGTCTTATAAGTTACTCTGGTATGACCTACACTGCTGCTGACAGGTCGTGCTGGTTCAACCTCAGCTGTGTAGTGGTTGTTTTTTTACACAGTGAATTCCCTGTATTCCATGCATACCAGCAGAAGCATGGAACTGAGCAGTGTAGACAACCTGGGCCCTCTTGCTGCACAACCTCCAGGCCTTCCTGTAATCCCCAATGTCTTTGGGAACATGTGAACATGAGTCTTCTCCCAGGAAACTCAGTTGAAGTCAGCATTCAACCAAATCATCATACTCTGGGTACTTTTTTTGATGCAGGATTTTCATTGTCCGATTTTGACTGGTGATCAAATGTTTACATTTTAACTCGGCAATAAGACACACGTCAGACAACTGTTGCTAAACTTTTTTTTTTCTAATTTTTCCTCTATTTATGAGTGTCTTCAGCTGAAATGTTGCTGTGTGGATGATCTCTCTTGGATACATGCATGATTAGAATGGAGTGTTTTATTCTGGAGATTTCTCTTTTCCTGAACGTTATTTCAGCAGCTTCTGTGTGAATTTGTTTAAACCTTTCAATAAAATCTGGCAATAAGGTCACTGTTTTGTTATTGATTAGCACTAAAACAAAAGTTAATTCAGTGAATGATCTACCCACTAGGATGCACAAACAGGTGTGTTGAGCTTTTCCATGTTGGATGATGGTAGGTACAGCAGCCCTGGAATTTGATGTGGAAGCCCACATAGTCTGACATGAGGGTCCACAGTCTTATTACTGAAGAGTGGTTTGTAGCACCTTCACTATAGGAAGTTGCTGGCCTTGTTCTTTGGGAAAATTTCCTACTTCTCAGTTATCCACAACTGCTTCTGCTGATCATTGTCCTCCTGTTTTTAAATCATATTGGCAGTGATGCAGTTATGCCATTCAGAGGGTGCGCAATGGGGGATTAGTGAAGGACACACTTGAGCAGGCTTTACCCACTGTAAGAATGGAAAAGTGCATGAGAGCCTAATAAAGATGTTTGTTTCGTATCACCATTTTGTACCACTTGCTTTCACAAAGTTACCTATAGAAGGGACTTGAATAGCAAAAGGATATATAAAAGTAACCATTGGTAAAGGACTTACCCTTAAAAATGAGTAAATATACATGTTATTTATCCATAAATACTTCAGAAAATGCTGTGCATAACTGACTTCTGTGGGCTGAAAAAGAACTCTTACTACATAGTTTTTTCTTTTATGTGATGAATTTTATGGCTTTTTTTTGTATATGTTGTATTACTTCACTTCCTCAGTTATTCCTTTGTAGCTCAGTCAACTTGCTAACTTCCTTCCAGTTCCAATCTTTGCTTCCAGGAAGTTTGTACCATTCCTCCTAGTTATAGTGGTAGTTGGGATTGTGGATGCATTAATATCTGCTAGCTTATTGCCAAGCCTCCGAGGCCTAGTTGTTAGCTATGATCTTTATGTTGTCTTGCCTCTGGCCCATATGGATGTAAGACAGTTGAACCTTGGATTTTTTTCTTTTTTGAGAGTTTAGGTCATGGTGTATAATACATTTGTCTCTGTAGCCTCTTTCATTAGGCCTAGTCTTACAGGATCCATCAAACCCATGTTATAATCTCTTGTTCATCTGTGACTAGTTCTCCTTTATCAATTACTAGGTATTTAAAACTCCTACTGAATTATGCTATTGCTCCTGAACCTGGAATCAAACCCCAGCTGCTGTGCTACCCACACGCTATATGTAATAGGAATGATACAATTACACATTAATCTAAAGTTAGTTGCTTTTATGTAATTTTCTGTTCATAAAAAGTGCGTTTGGAGATTCCTAAATTCTGTTTGTACCATATTAAGTGAAAGAAACGACCATGAACGTACACTTCAAAACCAAGCACGCCATTGGCCGGTACTTATTTGGTCACATGACCGATTTCAGACAATCAGGATGCAGTAAACACTGCGCCGCCACATGTTAGTCACGTCACTGGACACGCCCATCGAAGAAGCCCTCCGTCGGCCATTTTGGGAGTGGCTCAGGCTGGCTTGTTTGTGTGGAAGGTTTTTTTTTTTTTTTTTTTTTTTAAATTTAGCTTTTTTATTTCAAATTTTATATGGCGAACTCTAACCGGCACTATCGAGCCAAGAGACGCGGCACACAAGCGCCGGTAGATTTCCCCACACAGCTCTTGCCCTAATGTTGCTTGTCCGCTCTCCGGAACCTCCTGCTTCTCGGTAAGCGGTGTCTCACCTGCCGGACTCGGGCGCCTCTGAGGCTCCTTGAGGGGCTGTGCCGTCGTCTGGCTGTCCGCTAACTGTCGGTTTTCAACAAGTTAATGCCTTTTAAATATTTTGTAATCCAAAGTCTGATAATAATGACAGCGTCAAAATAGGTCACTATGATTTGTCTTACAAATGAAGATGAAATGCTGAGGCGACTCCACCCCTTTATTTACCTGTATGTTGATGTCAGAACTACGTGGCTTAAATGTAACCTTTTTCCCTAAATAAACGGCACAGTGGAAGAGGACCGTTTTTGGTGAAAGGGTGAGGTTTGTGTACTAGACAGAAACCTTTCATGCCTTTTTTCACCATGAAATCAGCACGGATTAATGGATATATAGATAATAAACAGATATATAGATAATAAACAGGTCTTCCTCAGACTATTTATGTATGTAAATATAAGTGTAGAAGTGTTCATGTCCATATCTGCTTGCCCTTCGTGTTGGAAGTGGCTCTTTTTGGATGGGCTTGACCTCCTACAGCTGTTGGCTTCACTGATAGATCAGTGACGTTTTTTGCTCAGTCCAAACATGTTCCAGGTGAATCAGTGACTAAGCATTGGACTGTGTGTGTGTGTGTGTGTGTGTTGCTCTGTGATGGACTGGTGACATGTCCTGGGTGTACCCTGCCTCCCTCCCTCATGCCCTGTACTTCTGGGAGAGACTCTGGGCCACCATGACACAGCACTGGACCAAAGAGGCACTCAGTCTAGATGGATTGATGTCAACTGAGGCCTCACATGCTGGAGTCTCAAAGCATGAAAAACTTCTACAAACAGCTTGTGAAAACAACAACCTTCTTCCCCCTCAATTTTGCTCATTACTAGTCATTTTATTTCCATAATGAGTTAAAAAAACAGTTGGTAAAAGCCCCAGAAGCCTTTGCTTATGTTGATGTCACCTAGTGACAACCTTTTAAAAAGGAACAATTTTGACCCAGTTTAATCCTTTGTGGCTTGCAGGTTACCTTGTACATCGGTACAAAAGAGGAAAACAAAAGGGAACAGGGAAAAGGCAAACAATTATTTCAAAGTGTGTGCAATAAAAATCATTAATAGATGTTAATAGTTATCTGTACTGTTACTTCAATGTGGAGGTTTTAGAGAAGACAGAGCACTCTGGAAACACCTTTGCTGTGCAGCTCTTACACAGTCAGGTATAACTTAGCTTGACTAAAAACAAGGTTAAAAGAAGTCCATTAAAACATTAAGGGTGGGCGACTTATTGTGCTTTAGTGTTTCTGGTGACAATGTTTTTAAGAATACTAACCTGTTTAAAAACAGCACTCACATCAGACAGCTGCTGCAAAAGTGTCACCTGAGTTTAAAAGTGGTTTAAAATGAGTAAAGTGGTATATTTAAAACAGGCCGTCCTCAATGAAAGAAGCTTTCCATTGCAATGAGTTTCAGCTGAAAAAGAGACAAACTGAGCACTCGTTGGTAGAGCACTTCTTGAAAGTGAGAGTCGTAGAGTTAAAACAACAGTTTTCTTTGAAATGATACCACTTTAATCTGTGGTTAATATGGAGTTTCCTACAACAGAGGAAAGGTCTGTAGTGGCATTCGAGCCATGTTTTCAATATAACAATCTGGGCATGAAATTAAAAAAAAAAAAAAAATTAATTTTAGGTGTCACATGCAAAGGACTGATGCCCCATTCAGGGTTAGTTTCAAACCGAGTGCCTGATGATTCCAGAATAGGCTCTGGACCACAGCGATGAATGAATGGGTGGATAGTGGTTTATGAACCTCCCTTTTATAAGAAATTGCGGTAATTCAGCTGCATCATAATCGAATCTGCCTAAAGGGGTGATTTCTACTAATTAATTGTGTGAGGAATGGATGTATTTGAAAGAATTTTGCTGCATGTGGATACCAGAACCGATAAGCCATTTTTTTGCATGATCCAATACATTTAACATGATTTTTCTGTTTGTTTTTATGCATTTTGAGAGCATCTCCATACTTCAGCAATAAGGCTGTCTTTAATTTGGGTAACATGAAGAGGCACAGAAACAGTTTTCCCCCACAGGCTGTCTGGCTGCTGAATTCTAGACAGCATAGGATTGGATCTCTACCACCACCACTAACCATCCACCTGCTGTATCAATGCCACCATCACTACTGACCTTGTTTGGACTAATAGTTTTTTTCCCTTATCTATTTGCTCAACATCTTCTTATCTGTTTGCACATCTTTATCAGTCTATTTGTTGACCTTGACCTACCTTCTGCCTCACTTCATCTCTACTGTTCTGTGTTGTCATGTTCTCTGTTAATACTGTGCACTGTGGTCCAGGGGAAACTATATTTTCATTTTCTTTTGTATATCTGTATAATGGCAATGTGATCCTTGAAGATGGAGGAAATCTTCTGGATATTAATTGCCAGTGTGTGTGGTATAGTCCATAATGTGTACCCCGCCCTCTTCTTTCTCAAACCAGATCCCTTTACTTATGCAACTGGCGGTGAAGACCTGCTCCTGGCCTGGACCAAGGATTACAGGACCAGTCGGGTCACCCAGGGCACTGAATTTTGATCTGAATTAAGCCTGAAATGTGTGTAATATGTTGTTAAAACACTAGCCTAAGTGTTAAATGATCCTAGAGTTAACTGGTGTGCTACCCTTTGTCACCAGATATTAACAGCTGAGGGTCCATGGTCACCATAACCTAGATACCAGAGGCATAAGTTTGTCACCTCTGGATGCAAGGGAGAAGAAAATGGCAAAATATGCTCAGTTAAGCAAAGAAAAAAGACAGTCTGTAATTAATTTAAGAAAAGAAGGTAAATCTTTAAGGCAAATTGCACGAACTTTGGAAGTGTCTGTTACTGCTGTGGCCAAGACCATAAAACGAGTAGAGGAAACTGGCACTATTGAGGACCGGACACGGTCAGGCAGGCCGAAGGTGACCTCCAAGTCAGAGAACAAGTTTATCCGAGTGACAAGTCTGCGAAACCGGCGATTAACCGCCACGGAAATACAAGCTCAGCTAAATGCTACCAGAAGTACATATGTTTCAACGTCCACTGTTCAGAGGAGGCTGCGCGAAGCTGGGCTGGGTGGGAGAATCGGTACAAAGAAACCAGCAAAGAGACTTGCGAGTTCACATAAGGATCCTGAGAAAGGAGAAGAAACAAAAGAGCAACAAAACCCACAAGATGACTGTGCAAGTGAGAGCTAAAGAGCGCAGTGAGAAGCAGCTTGCTAAAGCCTTCGGACAGGTAATGTGCCAGTGTTTGTGTTGGGAGACTGTGAGCTGCTTACACTGAGGTACACAGTGGAAAGTTCTGGATCCGGTCAAAGCGATAGTGTTTAAACTGCAGGTTTTGCCTCTGCAGAGCACAGGGAAAAATGTCCGGTTTACTGGTCCAGTGTCCTGATTTCCTACATTAGATTGGTGACAATGTTAACAGTTTGGTTGTATCCAGCTGTACACATGGGTTGTGGTTTCACATTAGTACAGCTGAGTTGTTGGAGTGTTAAGGTGGTGAGGATCTATCCCCATACATCAAGCTTAGGTCAGAAAATTGACTGGATCAGTCTTCAGAAATGTAATTTTTGTGAGATCTTTCTTCAGAAGAAGCTCCTGGAGTGACACGGCTGCTGGCTTTGTGTTACAGGTTAACATCGTCAAGGTGGAGCAACTGAACATCTGTGGATTGTATAGACCCCAAGACCCTGGCGGCCCTTGGTGTCTAAAGACCCCGTTACTGCGTGTCAACAGTTAAACTTTAGCAACAGGTCTGATGGAATTTGCTGAGGGGCAATAAACACATTTTTACACACACAGCTTGTTAATCATATTTCTCCAGAAACTGAATTTGGTGGAGAGCTGCAGTGTGGAGGTTCAGGTGTGTGACTCTGTCCAGAGGTGTTGACAGAGAGGTGCGAAGGAAGGCGGGGATGTTCAGCCTCTGAAGAAGCTGTCTTTGGGCTGTGTTTCGGAGACACGGCTGTGCTGCCAGAGGGGTGGAAATCGATCTTTTGTTGACTGACCTGGATCCAGATTTGGCTCTCAAACCTGTTGAGGTTGTAAAAGGTAACGAAGCACCCACCACCACCTTCCAATCGGCTGTGCAGTTTATGGATGTGATGGGGACCATTGCAGGAATGGAGGTTATGAGTTTATGTTTCAGTACAGGCTGATTTACAGGGGCAGCTGGTGGCGCAGTGGTTACAGTCACCTTAGAAGTGAAGGACGCGAGCTTGACTCCCTGCTCCTGCTGCGACATGAAGGTTGCTCATCCTGAACCGATGCAGTTAAGTTTACTCGGCTGCAAAAATGGCTGTATAGCTGATTAGCTTACTTTACAAATTTATAAATTGATTTTTGGGGAAACATCCAGACTGTCTGGAAAAAATATCAGCAGAACTGTCAGCTCTGCCCATGAATGTCATACATTTTGTTTTGGTGGCACTTCAGTGCACAGATGTAACAGTGACCTCGCAACTGTTTACTTTCACATTTATTCATTTAGCTGACACTTCTACAAAGTCAGTGGCAATGTCATGCGCAGAGATTAAGCCATTCATACAGCAGGGTAATTTTTACTGTGATCCATTCAGATTAATTAAGCTGCTCAGTGAAACTGCAGCAGGTAATGGGGTTAAAACCTGCACCCTTTGATCCCATAGCTGAATTAAACCTCCTGGCCTGCTGCTGACGGCGTGCCAGTTGGGTCGTTTTAGTGTCAACCGGTTTCTGTCACCTGATTCCGTGTGCTCCATGGATACTGACACAAAAGATTCGATGACCTGGACCCCCTAGCCTTCCCATAACCCCCCCCCAGCGCTGTCAAAGAACGTGGACCCCTACCCCTGCCACACCACTCCAGTGGAATGAGTATCAGCATTTAACCAAATGACACTAAGTTAATGTTCAAACGTTTTTGTTCTTTTCTGTAAGTCTTAACTGATGTTCAAATGTTTACATTTTCCTCAGTGAGAAGAGAAACATAAATTTTAACTTTTTATTTATCCTACTTGTATGACCTTTTCAGCTGGAAAGTTGATGCTGCTTGGACACGTGATTGTGGTGCTTTGTTCTGGAGTTTGGATTTTTTTTTTCTTGGTCCTGTGTGTTTATTTTAACTGCAAATTTGTGCGGACGTCAAATAAAACCTGGCAGTGAACTCTGTTTTAAGTCGATTAATGACGAAGAGGAGATGGTCACAGCACGACACCGAACGATACTCTGCTGGACCACAGAAGGTACAGCAGCCCTGGAACCTGCATCAGTAGATGTGGTGAATGTGCCGTTTTTCAAATTAGTGCTTTAAAGTTTGGTTATTGGTACATTTTTCTGAAATGAATATGGTTACTTTTTCATCTTTCCACTGCAGAGGTTGCTGCTTTAAGTCCTCCAAGTGTCAGTCTTACCATTTGTGAAGCCCTCGCACCATCCTTAGGGTGCACAATGGAGTTTTACCACAATCTGAGCTTGGGGAGAAGGTATCTGAACCAACAAGCTTTTTCACTATTGTTGCATTGCTGACTTAACAGCTGGATTTGTTGATGTGCTGTTGAGTACATGCAGAGGGGTTCTTCTGGAATGTTCTGTCCTTCACTTGTGTCCTCAGTGTTGAAACAGGTGTGTCCGTTGTCACTATGATTGAGTTCCTCCATCTGGTTGCAGCTCATCCTCCTCATCTTTTCTCCCAGATTGCTTTCTACCTGGCAGCCTGGCACCGCTATCAAGATGGTGGGAAGCTCAAGAAGCGGTGCATGAACCTCCTGTAGTTCAACACACGTTTAACATCTGTGTTTGGGGAAACCATCCTTTCGCACGTTGCGAGACACGGACAGTTGCACAGGTGCCCCGCTCAGCTGCATAATGGAAGGGTGGGGGTGAGGTGGCAACTGCTGTGACTGAAGCAGCTGTTGCACAAAGCGGCTGCGCTGCTCGTGGCCACGGGAAGCAGAAAAATCGGGGACCGACTGTCCGCTTCATCTTTCACAGGTGAACGTGCGTGATGGGGCAGCGGGTGACATAGTTCAGATCCCACCACCCAGTGTAGCAGCCCTGATCGAGCTGCTTACCTCGACTTGATGCAGTAAAAATTACCCAGCTGCGTAAATGACTCCATCAGTGCAGGTAACTTAACAAATCAATTTTTTTTGTAGAAAAGTCAGATAAATTGATGAATGTAATATGACAGAAGAGCTTTTAAGTGACAAAGATGGTGTTGGAAATGTCCCTGCTGGTTGTGTGGCCTGTGTACATCACTCGTCTCACCTTGTGACCACTTACTGTGAATATATGCCTTGCTATGGGACACAGCTGATAGTTATAGTCACTACATAAGACTGACTGATGACTTTGTAAGGATGGGATTATGAAATTTTGAACGTTTCTTGCCCCCTAAAAAAGCTGCCAGCTGCTGCTTCATGCTCTGTGTGGACTGCAGGTGAACTTCACTGAATGCAGCAGCTCATCATATCTGTGTTAAAAATTTGTATTCTACCACTAAATAAAAAGGTATTTATATTTTACTCATTTTTATTACTTTTTCCAAACCATCTTGCAACAAGGGATCTGTTTTACTGTATCAGTTCAGCGAAAGGTGGGATTTGAACTTGAACTTTGAATTTGCTCTCGTTTCCTCTGCTACCTGCCACGGGGCTCTCTGTTGTGTTCATCATCATCACCACCAGGTGGCGACACCAAACCAAACCTGGCTTCTCTGCCTTGACTCTTCTGCTACGGAAGACACCCCTGCAGAGTGGAACTAGGATGTTTTAGGGCAGTATGGTGTGTTTTACACACCGAACCGCCTGCTGCCCCGCAGGTGTCCTGCGTGTTTGATCCCCTTGCAGAACCTTCTGGAATCTGCCCCGAGCTGACCCCTTCGGCCTCTCAAACCCCGGTATCTCAGCCCAGTGGCAATACAAGTTACACATGTGCCCAAATAAATTACTTTTGTAGAAATCATAAACCCAAATTGGTGGTCTTCACCCTGGTCTCCCATTCAGGATGAAGTTTCCTAGTTTGGTGCCGTGATTCCAGGACAGACTGTGGTTCCTCATAACTCTGACCAGGACAAGCAGTTAAGGAAGATGGATGGATATACATACGGTATATGTCTGTTTGTTTCTTTGTTTCTGGAGCCACACTTGGCACAGCTGGACCCAGGTTTGAATCCCACCTCCAGCTGTAGTACTGTTAATAAAGGTACCTCTTATGCTGTTCATTTACTGCATATGACCTTGGTTACCTGATATTTACCGCAAGGACATCAAAACTCGTTCAGTGTTAGCTGGACTGCCGATGTGATGCCACGTGGTAAATGTACAGGTAACTGGCGCTGTCAGTGAATCACGACAGTAATATGATGTAGGTTAGAATGTAAGTTTATGTGTTTCTACATCTGGTAGTTGAGGTTTTGTGTGCTGAAGCTGATTTGGGCACATCTGTAAATGAAAGAAGCAAAACATCCGTATGACAGCATGCATTTATTACAGTGTGAAGCCGAACCCTACGACTTCTCTTTCACACTGCAGTAAATATGATCACAGCGGTACTTTGCTTTGCTTTAAGTGCTTTAAATTAAGGAATTTCCACTGTTTGTCTCTCACATTTGTGTTATTTTTTTCTAACAAACTGCTTGTTGTCCCAACTCGTCTCCCTGGTAACTGCATGACTCCGCTGTCCTGTTTGCCTTTTACTAACCCAGGCTCTTTATTTCTCTCACCTTTTCTGCCCCAGGATTAAAATCCACCTAACTGTAACCCGCCAGCCTGGCCTGCAGATTCTGGGACGGAGCCCCAACAGTACAGGTCTGGCATTTTATCCATAGAGAACAGTAGAAGAGGTGGTTAGAGCATCGAGGCCAGATACTTAAGTTACCCATGCTGACCTCCATGTCGGCTGTCCTCAAATGTCTCACATCCCTCAGAAATGTAGAAGTTGAGTAGATGGAGGTGTTACAGGTAAACTGCTGCCCAAATGTCAACACAGTCTGTTAGAAAGATGTAAAATAAACATTAATCGGAGTTAACGGGAGCTTTGGCTTTGTGGGCTGTGAGCCCACCTCTTAGGGTTTGTATCCATAGATTCTCTTTTGGCAGCTTTTGGCTGGAGTGTTGGGTGGATCTCACCAGGCCTGGCAGACCACCTACCACCCGCCTTCACTGAGCTGCAGAGACAGGTGTTTGGGAGGACCGGGTGTCGTCAATCGTCCTCCGTCGCCGACGACGTCAATCGCCGCTGACGGACAGAAACGGGCCGGCAGCTGGTGGGCCGCGCACACGGACCGCACCACAGACAAACAGCAGCCTCTCGGTCCCAGTCTCCTCCGAGGCCCTGCAAACCATAAGCCACTGGGTTGGGGGCTGCCCCGAATAAGCTGGCCCAGGGATGGTGTGACATTTCGGCTGCCATGGAGATGACACATAGAAACAGATGGTGACATCTCATCATCCACGCGCTGCAGTCTTGAACGCTGTGAGGAGATTTGTCACCTAAACTCCAAAAACACAGATTTGTTCTTGGACGGTGTTCCCGAAGTCTTCCGTACTGTATTGGTGCTCAGTTCTCAGAAATACAAACATTTTATTTGTACTGTGAAATGCGTTGCCCGTAGAAACACCCACCAAAACCTCATTCCTGACTTAAATAATTTCTGAAACTTTTGAAGTTGTCATATTTTACCTGTGTTTACCCTCCAAGCTAATAGATGGCAGTAAAGGGCAGCTGCAGAGCATAGGATTGTGGGACCGTTTTCATTCCACTCACTCCCACATTAACAAAATGAGGGACATCTGCACATTCACATCAGTTAGGCCACATAATTTTTTTTCCGGCATTTTCCATTAGTTTTAATTTTAATGTAGCTTGAAATTAATAAATATATTTAAATAAAACGTCATATAATTAAAATTATAGCTACTCGTGAGATTTGTATTGGATCTATCCGTGAATAAATCATGGGATGTCGGTTTTATTAAGATTTTATTAACTGTGATTTAGTATTGAGAGCTGCTGCCTCTGGACTCTGACATACTGGGTTCAAAACCCACCTCTGGTGTTTTGTACTCTTGATCAAGGTGTTTACCCTGAAATGATACAGTAAAATGGCCTGGCTATAGTAACAGGTAAATCAGTGTAAGTTGCTTTGGGGAAAAGCAACAGATAAATGAAAAAAGCACAAACGTAAATGCAGTGTACCTGAGACCTTGGAGTTGCTGAAAAGATGAGTTCCAGTCCCAGCTGTGTTTGTAAGCTAAGGAGCTGCTGTTTCTTGTTTGTGACCTTGTCCAAAAGTGGGGATTTGATTAAAATTCTGCTACGGAACTAACAAGGTCGTGTAGGTCGTGAACTCGGTCTATGCTGCGTGGCCGTCAGAAGGTCGCTTTCAGGAGCAGCGCTGGGCGTCTTCAGCCGTGATGCTCTGGATGTTGTCGCTTCTCCTTTTCGACTTCAGGGCGATTTTGGGGAACATTTAAAACCCCGCAGGAAGAGGCCAGGTGGACAGGGGGCAGGATGAGTGTGTGAATGTCTGTGTTTTCAAGTGCTGGCAGAATGAACCTGAGTGTTTAATGTGATGAAACTTATGGAACTTTGTTGGCTATTTTGAAACACATTTTTTATAGTTTTCATTTTATAAATAGCACTTTTAAGCCCTTGAGTTTTATCTTGATTGAATATGTATGAACAGTTTACTCTGGTTTTAATTCATGGTTGTTTTCGCTGTAAAATGGAGTTGTGGTTCTGTGAGGTGAAGCTGTAGACATTTGTTGAATTTTCAGTGTTTTGGGCGATTAATGTGATATTATTTTGGTAGTTGGAGTATTTTATTAACAGTGGATTATGATAAAGGTTTGAAGTGGGAAAACGACACCAGTTTAAACTGCAGGCTGAGGGGTTCTGCACCGCAACCCACCAATGTCAGAAAATAACCAAAGATGCAAAAGTAGCTGAGAGCAAAGAGATTTGATGGTATTCCAGCCATCCGCAATACTGCGAAGGCAGAATGTAGTCACATCGCAGGTGACGTGATCATCACGCTTGAAAGTGGTAGGAACGGTGGGACAGATATGTCATCCTAACTTGGGGAAGAGGACTTTGAAGGGGACAACACTTAAAAATGTAAATAATCAATTTGAAATGAATGATGTTAGAACTTTTTGACCACACCTTGTAAGAAAACACCCCGAAGGAAGTCCGTCAAACTAGAGAATTTGTTCATAAAACAGGTGCATCACTACCCTGACGCACAGACTAAGGTCCTGCTGCCAGTGCTGTTTATTTTAATGGTATTTATATGAATAGAAAACAGCTGGTTGTTCTGAATGTAAACAAGCAACACTACTGCACAGATACTCATGAATTCTCTCATCTCCCCATGTTTTGTCCGTCTTCTCTACTGTGGCACAGCAGTAATCTATATTTCAGAAGAACAAAACATGGCTTCAATTTCAAATTCAGCAAAGCAACTGTGTTCTTGCGTGTTAAATTTGTTGATTGCATAAAAAATGTATTAAGTTGTTGGCATGATTCTTTCAGAGGTAGTTTTATTTTTATTTTTTTTCCATGTGTGACAACATGTCATAACCCCCAAAGCGAACTGAGACGGAGAGAAACAGATTGAATTCATATTTAATTTGCTTTGATCTGCAATGGAGAATTTCTGTGAGGTCTCGAGTTCAGCTAGATTTGTGTGAAATAATAGCAATCCATCTGCTAATTGTAAACGTGCTACATGGACACACACACACACACACACACATATATATATACCTGCTCATTCATGCAACTAATAAGTCAGTCATATGACAATAGCACAGTGCATAAAATCATGCAGACAAGAGCCATGAGCTTCAGGGAATGTTCACATAAATGTTAAGAATGGAGAAAAATGTAATCTAAGTGACTGACTGTGGTAGGGTTGTTGTTGCCAGGTGGGGTGGTTTGGATATTTCAGAAACTGCTGCTCTGCTGGGAATTTCACACACAACAGTCTCCAAAGTTGACACAGAATGGAACAAATAGCAAAAAAAAAACATCCAGTGGGTGGCTTTTCTGTGGGTGGAAGGCTACAGTAACTCAAATAACACTCTTTATGAGCATCTCTGAACGCATGACACATCTAGCCTTGAGTTGGATGGGCTACAACAGCAGAAGACCACATGCCGTCATGTCAACATTGTCCAGAATCTCGAAGGAATTTTTCCAGCACCTCGTTGAATCCATAAAAAACGCAGGCTGTTCTGAGAGCAATGGGGGGGTCCTGTCCAGGATTATAATCATCTTCTTAATGAAAATATAAATATACAGTACTGTGCAAAAGTCTTAGGCACCTGTGGGAAAAATGCTATAAAGCGAGGATGGTTCCATAAATAAAGCCATGAATACTTAATCAATAAACCTTCTAAAAAGTGCAGTAGACAAAAAACACCTCAACCAGATCAATATTTGGTGGGACCACCCTTTGCCTTTAAAACAACATCAGTTCTCTTAGGCAAACTTGCATGCCGTTTAAGCTAGAGGTTGGTAGGTTCTACCAAACGTTTTGAGGAACTGGCCGCAGTTCTTCTGCAGACTTTGACTGTCTCTGCATGTCCTCCCAGACTGACTTGATCATGTTGAGATGAGGGCTCTGTGGGGACTGCACCCTCTGTTGCAGGATTCCTTCTTTTTGCTGAATATAGTTGTGTATGACTGAGGTTGGGTGTTTGAGGTCATTCTCAGGCTGCACAATGAATTTGGGACCAACCAGAAACCTCCCTGATGGTAGATAAGAATCTACCTGTACTTCTCAACAGACATTGGAGAAGACTTTTGCACAGTATTGTATTGTACACAGTACTAATATTGTTCACGTATATATGTGTGTGTGTATGTGTGGTGCATTCCATCAAATTCATTTTGTCATCTCTTGTGCACTTGGGGCCCTAAACTGGATGAGGTTCTCCATCAGATCCCAGGTATGACAACATTAGTTTCAGTCCAGAAGAGCTCCCAAGTTTGAGAAAAAGTGACCACCAACAGGGAAGAACTGTATGAGATTTTTTAAAAATGAAACTCAGAAATGTTCACTGATACAATATAATCTTCCTGATTTGGTCACATATGATTAAATATGAAGGTGTTGCTCCATGAAGTGCATCTCTCAGTTAACATAATTATAAGTGACAACGATGAGGCTGTAATTATAATTTCAGTGTACAGCAGCGAGATGTTTTGGTTTCCTTCAGATGTCTCCTGATGCTGCAGCTTGTTGGATCTTCAGTGGCTGCTTGAGTGCTGTTTATATCTCTAAAGACCCTTTTACCACAAAGTCACAGTCAAAAAAACATTAATAATACACCCATCTGTCAATTTATTTCCTGGTTAGATTTTCCAGAAATATTGGAAGAACCTCATACACCGTCTCCAAAAACTCATATTCAGTGCTGATTGTTGACTGATTCCTCCCGTAAACCTGGGCAACATTTCTGCTATTGCCCTGTATGCTACAAATCCCATATATCAGAACCTAAGATGTGTGTCCTGCAAACCAACGCATCTGAGGTACAAATACACTTGTTCATGGACTCCAGGCCAGGTGCCGCCCCTGTGACGCCATCTTCCCGCATCCTGCGCCTGTCAAACTTTTTAAAAGTGGACAAAAGTGACTCTAAATAACATGGAGCATGACTAATGACAGAAGCATGTTAAAATCATTGCAGAAACGTCCTTGGAAGACAAATGAATTTTCAGCAGAATAATTAACTTAATTAACAAATTTGCATGCATATTCATCAGGCTATTGAAGTCTTTCCAGCTCAGCTTGATGAGCGCTGGTATAATAACCATCTCATTTACATTCTGCCATCCCGCACCATTCCGAGATGGAGACTGGGGGAAGAAAGAGGGCCGGACACGTATGCGGCCGTCGCGAGTGCATCCAGGAATGGATGGCATGCGTTGCCAGCACAGGTATGCGTGTTTGTGCCGAACGGCCCCCCCTTCCCCCTCCCCGGAAGGCTTGGGAAGAGGGAATCTCCCCCAGGGTCCTCGCTGGGTGGCTGGGACAGCGGGGGGCTGGTGCTTTCTTCCCTGCAGGCCCATCTGTGTAAGCATCAGGACACCTCACCCTCCCCTGTGCCATCCTTCCTAAATGCCACACCCACCTTCACACGCACACACAAACACACACACACGGACACGCACACAGTCCACACGCGGAATTGAACGCACACGGTGCTCAGTCGCGCACGGTCTCTCACACGCAGGCCTCTCTGCAGGGCAGCGGTAAAAGGCAGCAAGGTGTGACCACGCCAACTGGCAACTCTGCGACAGCTCTGCCCGAGGACACCAGCCTTCAGGACCTCCCCCTGTGTCGCGTGCGTGTGTGTGTGGGTTTGTTCAGTCTTCACGCTCCTTTGCACTACGAAGCTTCCCTACTAAGGGTGTCGTTGGTGTCGATAAATGAAAACATAAACCATTTTAAATAGCACTGAAGAAGCAGATCTTCCATTTTGTTGAAGTTCTGTGAAGCAGCTCATGTCCTGCATGTCTTTCGTGGTGTGTGTGTGTGTGTGTGTGTGTGTGTGTTTCCAATGTTCATAAAAAAGCTGATCTTATTTGGTGCGTTCGCCAAAGCAATGTTTCACCTGTTTGCACAGCAGGGTAACTTTTACTGTATCACTGCAGGGTAAATACTTTACTCAAGGGGGGTCCAGCAGGAGCAGCAATAAAACCTGGGTTTTCCACTTCAGCCCCTGCTGCCCCTACACATTTATTTATGCACCCAAGCGGAAATTAGCAGCACCTTATGAAATGCATTAATTCTCCCGATAACTCTTGCAGAGAAAAGATGGATGACATACTCACAATTTGCAGTTTGTACACTAAACTACTTTTTAATTATTTACCCATTTGTACAGCTGGTATTTTTTTAAATACTATTTTGTACAGATGATTCCATTTTCTATTTTTTACCAATATTCAGTGAAAAGATTTATTATTTATAGCAATTTTCAATAAGATAACAAACAAGTGCATTATGATTTTTTTTTTTCCAGGATCAAGGTAAAACGTATCGCTAGTAGAGTGATTTCTACTCCGCCGGTTCAGAAAGTACCTTGTGAAAGTACAGGAGGTGGGATTTAAGCCCATGTTTTTCAGCTGGAAGACAGAAGCACTAACCATAATGCCACCTGCTGCTTCTTTCCTTCCCAGGAGATCCACAATCTTTGCTGTTACCCGAGGCTTGTGATACGGCTTTTTGGGTGTTGTCCCAGCATCCCTTCATCAGGCGTGTGACCACAGGGTAGCCGTGGGCAGTGTGACTGCATTCAATGCGCTGCCGGAGGGGGGCGGTGCGCCTAGGAGCTGTGAAATCAGAAGCCCTGCATGGGCCCAACCGTTTCTCACAATCTATTCCTGGCCTTCCAGTGTCGCCTCTCGACCACACAGAGGCCCCAGTTTTAGTTCCATCTCTCAGGCAGATTTGTTCAGTTATTTAGCACACAGTTTGCATGAACGCTGTGTTCAGTGGGTTCAACAGGGGGTGCAGCAGTTTCCTCCTTTGAAATGTCATAGATAGCTAGATAGATAGATAACTGAGGCGAAAAGTTTCAGTTCTAATGAGCTGAAGGTTAGTCTTTGTAGCTTAATGGATGGATGAAAGGATAGGGCAAAAACAAACAGTAAATAGAAACAAGAGAAGAAGGGAAAAGTATTGCAAAAACCACCTGATACCGTTTGGGCAGGAATGGTCAAAAGCCCCCTGCTAAGAGTCATGGCAGAACCTGCAAGCTTTTGTTTCGGCTTGATAACATCTGTATTCATAAGTGCACTGCCGGAAACATACTGATAAAGAGATTTTTGTAGGAGGTTACTGCTGCCTGTTTCAAGTTTGCTGCGAACCACCTAGATGTTCCACAGCACTTCTGTAGCAATGTTCTTTGTACATATGAGATGACTGTGAAGCGTGGTGGTGGGAATATAATGGTGTGGGGCTACTTAGCTCTCTCTGGATGGCTTGAAATGACTAAGGGTCCAATGACTCCCAAGTTGTATCAGGAAATTTATTAGTAGGACATCAGGGTGTCTGTCTATGATCTAAAACACAAGAGAAGTTGGGTTAGTCAAACTAACATGACTGTGGCCCAAAGCCTAGGGGCACATCAACAACAGAGTGGCTCAAACAGAAGAAATTTTGTATTTCACAGTGGCCAAGTCAGAGTCCTGACCTCAACCCCCCTGAAATCCTGTAATGTGATCTCAGCCATGCTGTTCAAGCAACACATCCTAAAAATATAAATGAAATGAAACATTTTTCTATAGGGGACTAGAAATACCTCCTAAGCACTGTGCCAGTCTCAGTTTAGTTCAGGTTATTGCCAGGAACAGAGGTCAAACAAGTTACTAAATCAAATGATTAATCTGTTTCTACCATTTAATACTTAAACCTTTTGTTCAGTTCAAATATGGAAAGTTCAAACGTAGTTTGTGTTATTGGTTAACTAAGACTATTTATTCCACCCATCCATCTCAGTTGGGGTTGTGGAAACTATACTGCTAAGCTATGAAACTCCCCCTGCAGATGGGACACCAGTCCAGGCCACACACTAACACAACAGACAATTTAGAGTGACCAATTAACCTGAATCACACATCTTTGGATTATGGCAGGAAACCAGAGCATGCAGAGGAACCCACACAGACCCCACAGAGACTGAGCTGGTTTCACACTCACACCCAACAGCCCAGATTCTGCAAGGTTCTGTACTTGCTGAGCCACTGGGGCACCCGACTCTGTCGAACATCTTTGTTTATCATTATGACTTAGATGAAGAGCAGATCACATTATATGAGCCATTCATGCAACAATACAGATAATTTCAAAGACTTCACAAGCTTTTTCTCACAACTGCAACTCTGGAAGACGTGTTCCAGTACCAGTCTGTATTCCTCCTTGCCAATGTTCTATACCGTCTCCTAAACCAGAATTTGAACTTCTGATTAATTTTTACTCCCAGTATTACAGCATGTTCCCCTATTCCACCTTTAAACTGTCCCAGTGAAATGCACTGACAGAAGGACTTCTAGGAATGACGTGGCTTTGTGTGCACATTTCAAGCTTCTCGTATAGTGGGAGTAAATCCGTCTGGTTTAGATGATCTGGGCTGTTCTGGCAGGACAGATGGGTCATCTGTGTGTCAGGTTTAACTCCTTGTTGTGTGGGTGTTACTTTGAATTGTCCTGGACCTATCAACGGTATTATTGACTCTTCACATCGAGACCTGGTGTCCAATTTTAGGGGACCAACACAAGATGGACTCCAAGGACCATACCTGAACGCCTTTGAGCTTTTTTAGTTATTGCATTATGGTACAGCTATAAGAGACCCTTTATATAAGGTTTAGAGAACATAGAAATTCAACCCAAAAGACGAGTCAACTAACACTTCACAGGTGTCAAATGTGCAAGTGTGTCACCGCATTAAGATGCAGGGTTTGACTCTTGCTCCTGCTTTGCTACCCTCGATCAAGGTTGTACCGCTGACCTGCGTACGCAAAGGTGTAAATCACTGCACCCCAACAATCATGCATGTTTCCTTAGCTGAATAAAGGTATTTATTTTGCTTAAGTGCACACAAATATATTTTTTGGGGCGGTGGGTGGTGTCATGATTAGAAGGAAGACTCCAGGTTTGAATCCCGCTCCCACTGTGACACCCTCCACCATGAAACTGGCCCTGGATTTATAAAAACGACCCAACTTTACAAACAAGGAAATCATTTAAGTGACCCTGCAAGAGCTAAATAAATAAATGTAAATGTAACATATCTTGGTCAAGACCATTTTGTGATGGGATTTTCAACCAGCAGACGGTGGGATCCTGGCAAACGTGGCGGAAGGCGGTAGGAGGCCGAGGCGGGACCGGATAGGGCTTTCCCAAACTAGCTAAGTGGTTTGTCGAAAAACGGAAATATGCGATACAAAGGCTCGCTTTTGTTTGGGCTCCTCTTTGAAGGCCCCCCACGGGCGGCAGCCGTGCGACCCGCGGACTGAGTCGGACCTCCGGGCTCGACGCGCTCTCACCACGCGCCCGCTTCCCGAAACGCGCCGTTTGATGGCAGAGTTCTGAAGAAAGTTGCCAACCCACAGAGGAATTTGATTACCTCTATCCATTATCCACACAGCGAGCGACAGAGCCGCCAGCCATCTGTCATCGGTTTCATTTGCATCATCAACACCTGCCTGCCTGTTTATTGCCCCCCCCATGCACACACTTTTTTTTCCATTTTAAAACATCGCTTTAATAGTACAAAAAATGTTTTTCTTGCCGGCGGATTAGTCTATTTGCCTCAAAGCACTCTTTAGATTCTATTTCTGTTGGGAGTGAAAAAGAGGCGTTTGAGGTAAATAATGTGGTATATTCGGTGTAGGATGGGATTCACGGACCTGGGAGCTGCTGTGTTGTGATGGAGGGGGCTGCATGTTAATAAATAAACATGTTGGTGATGTCGTCTGAGGTCCAATATGGCTTTACTGCGAGGACCCCGCGAGTCCCAGCACTTTTTCGCCTGCCCGCTGGGGGAGGGCGGCTCACTGATACATTGCTGTTGAGACCCATTTTCAACGGCTTTGGCTTCATCGGGATGAGGCTCCACATTCTGCCCCCCTGCAACTATCATCCTCCAATAGGCAGATCTTCCCCCGGGGGCACCAACGGCTGCCGTCCTTCCTCCGTTCGTGGCCTGTGTGCAGATTCTTTTCCATTTTTTGGACCAGTACCAAATGTTCCCCCATCCCCCCAAACACAGTTCCTCTCTGAGACAGATTTTTTCCCACCCTCCTCTCCCCTCCCTCCCACCCCCTACAGACAAGCCTGCAGAACACTGAACTTCTACTGAGACTGTGGACAAAAATTGAGAATCTGTGATGGAATATGTGGGTGTGGCTACCGACTGGGTGGAGTCAAGCTCAAAAACTGGGAATGCTGGAAGGAATGTGTGGGCGTGGCTACTGAGTGGGTGGAGCCAGGGATAAACACTAAGAATGTAAAATGGAAGGTGCTGGTGCTGCTACTGCTCAGTCACTGAACATTACAGTGATGAGACCCGGCCTCTGCTGCTCTGCTTAAAGAGAAGGCCAAGAAGATGCTGGAAATGGAAGCAGTAGAAGACCTGATCTTCCAGCACCACTTTGATCGCCAGTTTCTTTATTTCCAAATTTTTAAAACTGGCTCCAGCATTTAAAAACAAATAGTTTCTAATAGTTTTTAGTACCTTCACCAGTTCAGCCCACACACACACACACACACACACACACACACACACACACACACACACACACCCAACCAGACACACACCCACCCACACGCCCACGCACACACAGACACACGCGCGTGCATCCACGCAAAAACAGGCAACATATGCGCACGCAGGCGTCCCGCGGTTCTGGTGCTGTCGACAGCAGCGCAGCGAGACCGCGGTGCCGTCTGTCCGTCTGCAGCCTCCGCGGGGGGGCCTCAGACACTGGGGCGGCAGAAAAAAACATCCACAGCCATCCGAGCAAAAAAGAGACCTTCAACAAACAAGCAGTCGGAGAGGATCGTGTCACTGTTATTAGCCGTGTCCTTGTTCACCGCAGACACCTGCGCAGCTCACACTGCAGCCCGTTCACACCCTCCCTCACTCAACCCTTCAGTTCGACCCTCAGTTCAGCTACTGCCTGCCCAAGATCTTCTGCTCTACCACCTCCAAAGGCCTCCTAATAACTGTGGTCTGTGGAACAACAGGCCAAATGATAGACTCTGGACCACCAAGACCTTGAAATAGCCACGAAATTATTAATGATGGATGGATGGATAGATGGATGAAAGGACTGATGGATGGACTAATGCTCTTGCTCTTCATGATTCATCTAGTTGTTTCAAAGCTAAACTTGAAATTTGAATTTATCATGTGGCTCATTTTTTCCCCATTTCCACCAGTTAACCTTAATTTCCTTCTTACGGTCGCACGGCTGCATCGCTCCTTACACTCTTCACTCTTGCACATAAGGTGCGGACTGCACATGGACCGCGTGCCCGTCAGGGTGTTTCTCTCTCCTCTGTGAAGCTCTTGATTAAAGAAGCAGCCCGTTTGACGCGCCAGTCAGCGGGGACCTCATGGAGACGGAAGGTGCGACTCCCATTCCGCTAATGAGCAAAGTGTCAAATATGTGCAAAAAAGAAAACGCACTGAACTCAACCAGGACACACGGCAGCTCCGATTAGTCACAGGCACCGTTTGCCATGCAGCGAAACACACACCTGTGAGCACCCCTGCACGTTTATGCTCCAACCCTACTGTACATGTCGCTTATTGCCGTGGTGGGAGGGTGTGAGTCACGCGGCGCAGCGTGTGTGAATGTGCGCCGGCCGAGGACTCGCGCCTGTGCTCTGCCAACCCACCAGTTGGTGCTTATCCTGGTTCCCACACAAAAAAAGAGTGCACACACACACACACACACACACACACACACACAGACACACACACGCACACAGACAAATGCACGCGCACAAGTGAGCGCACACTTCTGCAAACATACGGGTGCAAAGGTGTGTGCGCAGGGCTGGATGCGCACATGTCAAGAGTGGCATTTGCAGATATGCAAACAAACAAATGAATATTCATGTGTAAACACACACACACACACACACACACACACACACACACACACACACGGCCTGGGACAGACAGATCTGGGCGAAAGTGGCAAGCAGCAGAGCACAGGCAGCCAGTGGGATTGTGGGTGGTTTTAGCACGATGCAGCCAGCGCTCGCTGCCTCTCTAGCGATAGGAAATTAATATTCTGACCATAAAATCGGCAGCTAATTTTAACAACTGGGAAAGTGCCAGACTCACTGCAACAAATGGGGTTTTTCGTGTCTTATTTGTCCAACGGATGTATTTTGCAAAGCTTCCTATGGGCCATTAGGTTTAACTGGCAGATCAGGGAATCTCAATTAGCCATTAATTCTATAAATGTCTTTGTTTTTGTTTGATTTTCTATACGCGACTTTGCCGGTCGCTGACCTCCAGCCGCAGGGTTATTTCCCCAGGAGTCGAACGCCGGTTTTTGGTGGGGAAAAAAATAATTTACCTCATTGTTTCATGGCACACATTAACTGTTCAAATACACAGAGGCTAAAGGCAATAAATCTACGCTGCTGATTATTTGCACAGAAGGAAAATGGAATTAAATGCAATTCTGCATGAAAACATTGCTAAAAAATTACTGCTGGGTAAATTATGGTAAGTAGCTCAGGTGAAAGAACTAACAATAAAAATAATACTTTTCTATCACACAATTTATTAACTCATTTGATGTGTTTTGAGAGGCATTTAGAACTTCTGTTTGGCTGCATAAATATGTCTACAACTAGGAGCAGCAGGTGGCGTAGTGGTTACAGTGAAATCCTTGGATTTCAACAGTACCTCCTGCTGAAATAGCCTTGACCAAGGTTCTTACCCTGGACTGATAGAGTAAAATTTACCCTGCTGCATAAATAGGTAAATTAGCTCAGTGTAAACTTGTAGTTATTATAAATTATTACTGTCATTTTTTTCCAGACTTCAGCAAAAAAACACAAAAGGCATTATTATTATTATTATTATTATTATTATTATAGGTCAAAAAATAATAAACAAATGCAGAAGTTGTGCTTCTTGTCTCTTTTGCTTTTTTTACTGAATATGAATTTAAGATATAAATCATTTTATGTCCTTAGTAAGGTGAAATAACACACACACACACACACACACACACACACACACACACACACACACACACACACACACACATACAATTAAAGTGTGACTTATGATGTCCAATTTCAAACAGATCCTTAACTGCTACCTGACAAAGTGCATTGTCATCCCCCTGGGGCAGGGGGGGGGTGTGAAGATATGCATATTAATAGTCACAGGTGAGAAAGACGAGTGGCTCCCTGCAGTGTGTCACGTGGCTCCACCCACATTGCCCTTTGATGAACCCCCCCATCCAGGAGGCCGAGAGGGGGGTCAGGCCCTATGCCAAAAAAAGCAGCTCCTCCGATTGGAAACATAGAGTGGCTCCTGGCGTCTTGCCTCACGCCTTTCAAACAGGTTTTACCTCCTAAAGCCCTCTAATTAAAACGAGGCAGCCCCAGACCACCCCTCCCCCCGTCACCACCTCCCACCCCTCCCCACTCATAAAAAAGGAAAGATTATTAGGAATTTAATGGCCAGAGTTGTGTCTCCCAGACCATCTGTCCATGTGCGGTTCGAGGGCCGCGGGACGGTCTGAGGAAGACTGGTAAGAAAAGAGGAGGGTGGCAGCGGGGGGTGGGGGTGGGGGGGCGTCGTGACTGCGCACGGGAACTCGACGTTTTCCACTTTTAATTAGCGGGCTGCTGTCATTGGCAGGACTGTTTGCTGAGGGGGCTCAGGAGCCACCGCTTTGGGAGGGATCCATCTGTACAAGTGGGTAATCGGCGAGTTTTACCACGAGTTGCTCTGGATCGAAGCATCAGATGCTCAGCGGCTCAATGAGAAACAAACGGGGACACAGTTGATATTCATATTCTGTGACAAATGAAGAGATTAATGTAATTGAGGGACAGCAGGGGGCGTTATGGTTAGAGTTGTCGCCTTTCAGTTGAAGGCGCTGGTTTGAATCCTACTTCATACAACTGTACCCTTCAGGAAGTCACTTACCCTGAACTGGTACAGTAAAAATTACCCAGATGGATAGAGAAGTGTAAATTGTTTTGTATAAGAGCCTAAAATTGTAAACTCTTAGAAAAAAGATAAATAAATAGATCAAATAAAAAAGCTATATTTTACTGTAAGTTCATTATGGATGTGGATTATACTGATACATCTTGGTGTGTGTGTGTGTGTGTGTGTGTGTGTGTGCACGTGTGTGTTTGGGTCTGTATGTGTATCACCTGAGACTCAAAGCCGTAGCTGTGCAACAACAAATGCTGTGACAGATTTTTGATAAAATATAATCATTTGAGGCTCCAAGTGTGATGAAGATTATTACATTATCTAATAAATATGTTGTTAATTCTTTATGAAGTGTTTCCAAATACCGACTGTTTCTGCATATAACTAAAGCTTCTAGATTTTTCTTTTGCCAGGGCAATGAACGAATTTTGATTCAAATGCAAATAACACACCAGTAGCTAATAATAATAATAATAATAATAATAATGATAATAATAATAATAATTCCTAGTATCTGGGAAAGAAAATTAATAGTGGTAAAAAATAAATCATTGTTTATTATAATTATTTATATAAAAAAAGTTCTTTTAATTGTGAGCAAATATTTACACTGATTTATGGATAATATTTACTGTTTTGATCAATTGTTTTGCAGCAGCTGGAAGGGTTCAAATATGAGGCTGTAACCGCTACGCCACCTACTGCCCCTGACACTTCATAACACGGAGGAGCAGATCCTGCAGCACCACACAATCTGCTGGCAGTACCTGCGGAAAGACCAGGGTGTCGAATCTTTGAGTGAATATCTGGCATGTGCCACACGGATCACGGATCACGCGTGTTTCCCTGGCCCCGGCAAACACACACACACACACGGGAAACACACACCAGGCTGCTGATTCCGTGGAACCTTCTGCCAGGCGCAGCCATACTGTTCTCTTTTTAATTAGTGCCTGGCAGATGGGTCAGGCTTTGGGCCTTTGTTGTGTGTTGCGTGTTGTGTGTTGCGTGTTGTGTGTTGTGTGTGTCTTCGTCATGTATTCCTGCATACAGGGACAGAGCTTGGTGTCTGTGTTAGACAAATTTGTACATTGCTGTAGATTAGTGTTTATTTAAATCGAGCCAACAGGAGGCCTGGTTAGATGGTCACAGCCCGGGGGGTACCGGGTGCTGCAGTTGGGTTCTTGCCCCAGACCCCCTGTGGGATGCTGGACTGGTGTTGAATCGAATCTGAATATGAATATGGATGTTTGCAGGAAGGCCGACAGGATGTTGTGCAGTGTTGACATGGTCGCCATGGAACCTAATGTGTGTGTTATGCGGGGGAGTGTCTTGGGAGCTGTGATGCGACTGTTCTTATCCTGTGTGTGTGTGTGTGTGTGTGTGTGTGTGTGTGTGTACATACATGACTCATAGAAAATTAAACAGAGGAGTGGGGTCATTGAAGTATTTTATAAATATATGTGCAGTATATATGTTAAAATGGTCATAGTGTGGAGTACATACAAGGACATATTTCTGGAAGAATTCTTATCCTCTCTCTCTCTCTCTCTCTCTCTCTCTCTCTCACAATTTGCTCATCTACTATCTTCCAGGGCCTGGAGGTGTTTGTATGATAAGCTCCATGAATATTTACAACTGCCTGGACCAGGAAGTGGACGGTCACTGTGGTCACTGCGGAGCAAAGATGGTGGCTGGTGACCTGTCTGGGGACCGTGACCCTCAAAGTACTGGACGGTTCAGCTGGAGGTTCTGTCTGTCTGTCTATAGCTATCATTGTAACTCACCTTGAAGAAAAGTACCAATGATTTAGCATAAATTTACTTGATACCAGTGGCCAAGGTCACTTACACTCTTAAATAACACATTTCACAGCGATTTACCCATTTTCACACAGGGTATTCATACTCTAACCATTTCTCAAATAACAATGTGACTATAACCACTACGCCACCTGCTGGTCCTGGTATAAACAGCCAGTGAGGGTCACCCTTGTGACCCACCTACACACACATAGACACACACACTCAGTCACACACCGACACATGCACTGACCTCATGATGTCTTTTAAAGTGGAGGGAAGCAGCAGTCCCACCCCTTGCCACCCTGCTTCCTCCACCCCACCCCCTGTACTCCCTCCCTCCATCATCCACGCGGTCTGTCACTGCCTGGAGTGTGTCCAGCTCGAGTGGGGGAGGGGGGGAGGTTCCACAAAGACAATAAAATCAGGGGTTGTTGACCCCCAAAGTGGACATGCGGTCAGTCAGCTGCAAATTTAATCAGTATATAAATGCATATAGAGCAGATAATGGTGCAGCTCACACAGGGCTGCAGTGTTAGAGTGTGTTAGTGACACAGTGTCAGTGTGTCGGTGTGTTCCAGTGCATGTTAGAATGTTAGTGTTGCAGTGTGAGTGTACTACGGTGTTAGTGTTAACAATATCAGTGTGTGAAAGTGTGACTAGGTTGAGTGTTAGTGTGTCACTGTTATGTTGTGAGTGTATTAGAATGTTAGTGTGTTAACAGTATCCGTGTGCTGGAATGTTAGTATGTCAGTATCAGTGTGTGAGAGTTGCGGTGTTAATGTGTTGAGTGTTACAGTGAGTGTTTTAATGTTTGCTGAGTACTTCTACACGTGCCGACGTTGCTGTGTTGTTGGGAAATTATGTGAATTTAAGTGATTTCTGAATGAAAATTTTCGAGATTCGACAGACCGCTTTACATTCATTCGTTCATTCGGCATTTAAACGCCCCTGGCGCGCGCTTATGTCACCTGCGTCGCACGACCGCACTGCTGCGAACGTCATGCAGACGCTGTAGAAGAAGCGCGAGCGCTTCACCCAGCAGAGCACGCGCTGCCAGTCAAATAAATAACCACACGGAGGGGTATTAGGGTGTCATTTCTGAAATTCTGCATTGCATATTAATTAAACCCCGTGTAATAATGACATCATCATTAGCAAAGACGACGCCCGTAAAAAAGAAGCGATATAATTTCAAAGCATTTTTAGCAATATTTGACCTTTATTTTCATTTATCATTTTTTATCACTTTTTAAAATTTCAGAATGCTGTATACAGTTCCTACATCTGCTTTGTTCAAAATTTCTGCAAAAGTGTGAGCATGACGCGTGCAAAAAATCTGCAGTATTTTTCTGAAAGTTATACAACTATATAAAAGAAAATAAATATGAATAAATCAGAAGAAACTGTTCAGGAGCATCTTCGGATGGCGAGCCTCGACTCTCATTCCCACGTTTGGAATATTGTTGCAATTTTGGGTGGTGTAAAATTAAAAGAAAAAAAATCGGACAAAAAATATCATTTCCATCACGTTTGCTACGCCATCAGTTCTTCGATGACGAGAATTTTTTTCTAAATATGCATATTAAATGTTACCTTTAGACGTTTGTAAAAATCCTGGTCATACTGGATGCATTTGTGACGTAATAAAAATACGAGCATAATAACGATTCCCTTTTAAAAGAAAGAACGCGGAGTTAATGTAGTTACTTTTATTACTCATTTTGCTTTACAAAACAACTTCATCATCGAATACAAGTATTCATTGACAGATCAGTGCGTGACGTCAGAAGAAACGAGCGAAGATGCAATAATGAGATGAAATGATGAAATTATGACAAGATGACGAAATGTGGAAATTTGGTAGCTGGGAAAGATAGGATGGCGAAATGGTGAATTGAAGAAAAGCCACAAGGAACATCCATGCCGTCACACACACTGCCACGTGCCGAAAAGTCTCGATAAATTAAGGCAGGAAATCTCCACGCGATCAAATCATAAGACACTTAAATACAGTCTTGATTTCCATCGAGAATATTCTACAGGTTTCATTCCTACAATGCACAAATAGGAGTCTTTTTTTCAAATTATTATTATTATTTCTTTACAAGACCTGAACTAAAATGTACAATAACATCTGTACGTGTGTAGGGGAGTACAACCAATTAAGACACAACTCAAATAAACTAGTAAATAAATAAATGAGTAAATAAATATTTAAATTAAGTTACGGAAACCATCACATTTGTGAAACACACATGAGCACTTAGTCTACACCTTAAACGAGTGATATTTACATGTAAACAGTGAACCGCGTTCTCGAACCCGTCGCGTCGCTTGCTCCATTGTGACGTCACGGCACGTGCAAAATTTAAAAGCCGGTGTGTCACCACGCGTGCGACTGCCTCGTGCACCCACGTTCCAAAAAAAGAACAAGACCCGTCAGATTTCCAGAAACCTCGTTCACGTTTGATCAGCAACAGAACAATTTTCCGCCATTTATTGTTCATAATTCATAACACAGCAGTGCATATATGTGTCATGTAGGAGCGGGAAAATTAACCATGAAATTACATTACAGTTTGGTCATTTACTCATTAAATTTTCACTCATGCGCCCTGAACAAAAAGAAATCAAAAGCCTGAAATACAAAAAGAACAACAAGATATTCATTAATATATCGGATATCAATGAATGAACGAACACGATCATCCCTACAGGTCTCGGATTTACAATTAAAAGTTTATCATTACAAACCTGTATCAGTAAAACTTGATAACGTGTCCATTTAATAAATCATCCTCCAGGTGTGACCTTCTGTTAAAACTTAATAAATGTCATATTTCATTCAAACAATCGGGAGTCTGCAGGGCGTAACCGCTTTCCTTATTGCATAGTGTTTGTTCTCCTTTTATTGCTGTTTCCGACTCATTTCGCTGGATCATTAAAATACATTTAAAATAATTAAACAATCACTGAAATACATTTCCTGGGTCTCGAGCTCTGTGGACGTCCGGCCTTTCTGGAGCCGGCTTGCGCTTATATAACCGGACTAAATTAATTCAGTTAAAACCGACATCGCAGGAGGCAAACAGTTCCAAGAGCGCGCCTCACGCGCGGACGTCGCAACTGGAAAAGGAGCGCGCGGGCGCTCGCTCATCCCCCGCCCCCCGGCTTCAGATACAAGACAAACACGTGACTATGGATACTATGAACACATCAATTTTGGTTTTCTTGTTTCTTGTCCATAAAAAAGGCTTCCATGAGTGTGTGTGTGTGTGTGTGGGTATGTGCGCGTGGGGGTGCACGAAGTGTTTCTTTCTTTCTCGGCTGTTCGGTTAAAACACACCTAAGTGACATTGGGCGCTGCGACACCGTGCGCGCGCGCGCCGACAGCTGTCAGTTATGAAAGGCGGCGCTCAGGTCGTCCTGCGTCGGGTAGGCCTGGCCGCGCACGTGCACGTCGTAGGAGAAGCGCGCGTCTGAGGAGGAGGAGGAGGAGGAAGAGGAGGAAGAGGCGCGGAACACGGCGCTCTGGCTCAGGCCGGCGCGGCTCGGCACGGCGCAGTAGCGCACGCCATACGGACAGTTCTTGGCCAAATCGCCCGCGTCCTCGTGCTTGAGCGCGAAGATGCCGTTGAAGTTGACTGGCGGGCTGTGGGGGGCCTCGAGTTGCGGGCTCGCGCACTCCGGCGATGCGCTCTCGTAGAACGCCTCATATGCGCCGCCGCCGCAGTAGCCGTAGGAGCGGAAGGTCTTGGCGCCTTCAGCCCCCGGGTGGTGGTGGTGGTGCCCAGGTGGGGTCCCTCCAGCGCCGGGACTCGGGTACGGCGCATACAGGGCGTCGTAGGGCGAGCGCGCGCACAGCGCCGCAGCCGCCGCCGCCGCCGCAGCCTCGCCGCCGCTGTGCTCTGCAACGAAGGCGCGCGCGTTGAGTTGCAGGCAGCCGGCCACGAGGTTGGTGGTGGGCTGCGAGAGGCCCTTGCACAGGGTCTGCACGAAGGAAAGCAGGTCGGGCCGCCGCCCCGAGCTCAGGATCTCCGACAGCGCCCAGATGTAGTTCTTGGCCAGACGCAGCGTCTCGATTTTGGACAACTTCTGCGTCTTGGAGTAGCAGGGCACCACGCGCCGCAGGCTGTCCAGCGCGTTGTTGAGCCCGTGCATGCGGTTACGCTCGCGTGCGTTCGCCTCCATCCGTCGCAGCTTGACTCTGTCCAGGCGCGCCTTGCTCGCGCCCTTCTTCTTGCGCGGCCCCCTGCGACGCGGCTGCCCGTGCTCGTCAGGGGGCCCCTCGTCGGCGTCCTCCTCCTCCGCCGCGCCGTCCTCCCCGTCGTCCTTGTCCGAGTCCTGCTCGGGGGTCCTGCGCTCGGGCGGCACCGGCAGGGGCTCCGCCTTGGGGAAGGGCTCCTGCTTCCGCAGCCGCAGCTCGGCCACCAGGTCGCGCGGGAAGTTGGCGCCGAACTGGCTCTCGGGCATCACGGTGGGCTCGTGGAAGGGGAACGTCGGCATGGCCCTGTGGGCGCGAGAGCAAGGCAGCGTGAGCGCGCAGCCCCGAGAGGGACACGAGGATAACTTACTAAACAAATAAATCAATAATAATAATAATAATACACATAATAGAAATGGGCCTCGCGACAAGAGCGCATTCCAATTATCGCATTTACAATGATCAAATACAATTATTTATTATAATACTCTACTGCTCAAAGTTAATGTTATAAAACGCGCGCGAGCCACACATTGTAATTATTATTTTTCTAGAGCAAATTATTTTTATTACTTCATGTTTATCACCCCTAATAGGTGTGATTACTACTAATGACTCAAAATAACACGAACGCTGATCCTCGACCGACTCCTCCTGTTATTAATTTTGATAATTTTCCCTCCCTGGCCTCGGTGCTCCCTCATTTCTGCCACAAAGCCCCCCATCCAGTCACATGACCCCGCTAATAAATTAATTTCCACCCTGCTAATTATTATAATTTCTTACCTGAAATTTGCAGCAGCATTTATAGTTCTTCCTCCATGTCTGATGTTAAATTAAATACAGTGAACATGTATTTTTTGACGTTTTAATTTTTAGCTCGCGCTCACCCACATCCCGTCCGCGCGCTCTGCTCTCCGCTGGTTTCTTTTCTCTCTTTTTGAGAAATGACACCGATGCCAACCGCTCGAGCTGGTACCCATGCCATCTGGCGCTGACGTCACGTGGCTGCCGCTGCTGCCACGTGGTCCCCCCCCCCCATTTTCCTCGTCCCGCGGGAGCGTCTCTTCCACAGCGCGCGCGTCTGGCGCTCGTGGAACCTGGAGCCACCAAAAAAAGACCATTAAAATTCCATGTCAACGGATCGGACGGACAGGAGCCGCATTCCAGCATCACCTGCGCAAGGTGTGCGTGTGTGCGCACATGCGCGTGCGCGTCTTAATTGACTTGAAAGTGGAACCCTTGAACCTCAGAAAAAATAAACTTTATAGACCGTTCAAATTATGACAGGAACAGTTATACTTCAGTTCCTGTCATAATCCATAATCCATAACAAGCAGTTAACAAGCATATGGATTTTATATGACAGTATATTTACAGTGAAATAAAGTCATAAGGGAATCGAGGGGGCGTGCCCCCCCCCCACCAGCATCTGTATATAACTGCTGATATTTTTGTTACCCTCAGTAACTGATAAATTATTCCCCTGTATAAATGAAATACATACATATGGCAACATTTACCCTGCCATGGACTGGCATTCTGACCTGAATGGCAGTGCCCCCCTCCCCCCCAGGCAGAAAGGAGGTGCCACGACTCTAAAGAAAGAATTGTAGCCAGGGGTCTTTCCTCAGCGGGAAGCTTTTTTTGTATCAGTAGGGGGTGCTGTGCGGCCGGGCTGCTGTAGGTGTGGACTGCAGCTGTGTTAGGTTACAGGTACAGTACTATGCAAAAGTGTTAGGCATGCAACTTCAACGTCTGTTGAGAAGTACAGGTAGATTCTTATCTACCATCAGGGGGGTTTCTGATGGGTCCCAAATTCATTGTGCAGCCTGAGAATGACCTCAAACACCCAATCTCAGTCATACACAACTATCCTGAGCAAAAAGAAGGAATCCTGCAACAGATGGTCTGGTCCCCACAGAGCCCTGATCTCAACATGATCAAGTCAGTCTGGGAGGACATGCAGAGACAGTCAAAGTGTGCACAAGAACTGTGGCCAGTTCCTCAAAATGTTTGGAAGAACCTCTACATACCAAGAATGAACCAACCTCTACATTAAACTGCATGCAAGTTTGCATAAGAGAACTGATGGGGTTTTAAAGGCAAAGGGTGGTCCCACCAAATATTGATCTGATTGAGATTTTTTTTGTCTACTGCACTTTTTAGAAGGTTTGTTGATTAATAAGTATTCATGGCTTTATTTATGGAACCATCCTCGCTTTATAGCATTTTTCCCACAGGCGCCTAAGACTTTTGTACAGTACTGTATGTTGTTTTTCTGGATGTGCAAAACACACTGAGTATGTAATAAAAGGATAAATAGTTGTTCTAATCGGTCATGATTTGGGGGGGATTGCTGACCCCCTTGTTGCTTAACTAGTTTCATGTTTTTAAGTACAGGTAGGTTGGTCCATTTGATCGCTGCTGTGTATTGGGGTGCCTTATGAAAGGATCTGTCCCAGGTGCTGAACAGGGGGGGGACCCTCTAAGTGTGGCACCCAGGTGTTCTGGGATTAGCTCCTAATCCCTGCATTTATGACCAGTAAAAACAGTTAATTGTAGTGAGTGAAAGAGTGAGTAATAACAGTTTTATACATTGTCTCACACTATACACCTGCCTCAGTACACTCCTACCTCAC
The DNA here is from genome assembly GCA_900497675.1 of Arapaima gigas. Taxonomy (NCBI): domain Eukaryota; kingdom Metazoa; phylum Chordata; class Actinopteri; order Osteoglossiformes; family Osteoglossidae; genus Arapaima; species Arapaima gigas. The sequence goes on from UFQX01000515.1 coordinate 33,524, forward strand.
CTGGTACTCTGTACACTCCTACCTCACCTGGTACTCTGTGTACATACACAAACACACACTCAGTTAACAGCATTACATCAATAGACACAGTCTCACAGTTCCACACACACACAGGATACAAAAAACACAAACACAAGTGCAAACACACATTTAGACAATCATTTGCACGGTGTTGCACACATATAAACACACAAACACTCCCCGTACCATGGCGGTCGGCTCTTTTTGGCGGCTCAGCTGGCACTGTGCTTTCCGGTCTGGTGCACACACCAACATCTGATGAGTCAAACTTCCCATTTCAAACTAATCAGTTGACTGCACTAATTGCAAATGCAAATATGCAAATTCATATTAATTAATTACTACGTTAATTAGTTCCCTGCTCTTTTCGGGCAATAAATCATTGTGGAGGAGAGGGGCGAGAGGGCCTGTGCCATTTCACTCCACATAAAATTTTAATCAACCGTCTCTGGAATACCTCCCGTCCAACAGCAACTCCAACTCTCGGCCACTGACACCTATTTCCCCTGAAGGTGGAATCATTAGAAAAGTAGCGAGAGAGAAAAAAGAGACAGACGCACACACCACACACACACACACAGCTATCACATCTATCACACTCGCCCCAGATGAGCTTTCTACCAGTGATTTAATTATCACATCATCAACTTTTAAAGTGATAGATGCACAGAAGGGACGGTGCCAAAGGAGGATGCCGGTGCAAGGGCTGGTGGCTGGGAGGTGATGGGGGGGGTCCGTGTCTCCAGCTGCGTTGCCAAGGACGCTACTCCTCTTTGTGGGATGTACCGTTGCCGTGGCAATGCAGGGGCGGCGCTACCTGCGAGGAAAGATGCTGAGTGTGCTTGCAAAGGAGAGCCGCGCACCACCTGAGCTGATTTCTTCCATCTTCAGCCAAGGGGGTAGCGCCGGAAGTGGCGCCGTACGAGGTGTGTCTGTTTACCGTGGTTGCCGTGGAAGCAGGGTGCAAAACTGGCTGGTAGAAGGGGGGGGGTGCAGATGATCGCTCGGCCAGAAAAGGGTTAGAGTGGACAGTTGGCCTGAGGGCAGAGGAGCAGGGTCTGAGGGAACATGGCGCAGAGTGGCCATAATTCCGGGAGCGGGGTAACAGTGACATGATGATGAAGTATGCAGGGGGTGGGGCATACAAGTGGGTGGGGCAGATAAGGGAACAGGGGGTTCAGTAAGGAATTATCAACATAGGGGCAGCGGAGCTGGAGAATAGAAATCATTTTTTAAAATTTAACCAGCTGTGCGTTTGTATATCATTATTTATATTTGTATACAAATGCGTGTTTGTATGTACTGTGTGCATGTATGTGAATTTATTGTATGTATCATTCACAGGGAATCACATCCAGAGGTAAACGAATTCACGTTTATGGGTCAAACAGCTCTCAATATCACCCACAGCAGCTAGTCAGCCTTGCTAATAGTGTGAAGCGAAAGTATATAAACTGTACCATTATTCTCTGAGGTTTTAAAGATCTTTATCCCTGGCATTTTACGTGATGCATTGCAGAAACGGTCCAAAAATCACACGACACGCTGGCGTGAGACGACTTTAAACCAAACCAGACCAAAGCCGAACCACACGAGCACAAGTGTTGAAGCACATATTGCGGGTACCCAGGTGTGAAGCCACGACTGCAGTCCTGGTATGAAAAAAAAGATGCATGAATTATTTATGTGTTTTTTAGGAATATTTTATGTAAATTTGTTCTCAAGTGTGGGAGGCTGCATGCTATGGGCACAATTGTTAAAATTTCTTGGCAAATATTGTATTTACTAAGTAGCAGGCATTACAAAACACTTTTATTTATGATTTTTTCGGCTGCTTTGCAGATTATTCCGGGGGAAGCAACTTGCCTGGTGTGCAGTTGTACCCTTGTAGTTGCTTGCAGAGCTCGATGTTTTTGAGGAAGTTGCTGATGGAAAGTGGGTTCCTCAGGGGTACAAATGTAGAACCGCTTTTGGGACTTGACCTGACAACCTTTAGTCTGAATGCTTGTAAGCCCCCTTCTGCACTTTGCAATGTTTTACCACATTTCATGCTGCAGTTTAAGCTCATGATGCTGAATATTTGTCAACAGGCAGATTTTGCGATGTGAAAATAATGAGACAATGGGGCAGCAGGTGGTGTGGTTAGCGCTATTGGCTTGTCGTCAAAGCACCCAGGTTTGAGACCCCCAAACCTGCTGTCATTCTCCTTATCAGCATATTTACCCTGAATTCATGCAGTAAAAACTACCCTGCTCTATAAATGTGTAAAACAGCTTAGTAAAAAAACCTTACAATGTAAATTGCCAATGAAGACGATATTACATAAATTAATAAATTGTAGTAGAGATGCCAGGGAATGAGAGCAAGTGCTGCTTACCTTTGACCATTGACCTTAATTTAAATTACTTTAGTTAACTTCTGGCTAAAGTATACAGTTTTGGACCATATAATCTATTATGAAGAAAGAATCTGTTAACTAGACATACAGGGAATTGTTACTGTTACTGTCATGTTCCATAGGCACACAAATGTTTTCATGTCCTACTAGATAGACTCGTATACTCCCTTCTGCACTTTCCAATAATATTTACAATAATAATATTTAGCACCACCCTGCATGGGTGAATGTGTTAATATTAGTGCCATTCTACATGGGTAAATACAGTATTATTTAGTACCCCCCTACATGGGTGCATATGGTAATATTAGTGCCATTCTACATGGGTAAATACAGTATCATTTATTTAGTACCACCCTACATGAGTGAACACAGTAATATTTAGTACAATCTTACATGGGTGAATACGGTAATATTTAGTACCGTGCTACATGGGTGAATATTGTAATATTTAGTTCCATCCTCCATGGGTGAATACGGTAATATTTAGTACCATGCTACATGGGTGAATATGGTAATATTTAGTTCCATCCTCCATGGGTGAATACGGTAATATTTAGTACCATGCTACATGGGTAAATATGATAATATTTAGTACTATGCTACATGGGTGAATACGGTAATATTTAGTATCATCCTAAATGGGTGAATATGGTAATATTTAGTTCTATCCTACATGGGTGAACACAGTAATATTTAGTACGATCCTACATAGGTGAATATGGTAATATTTAGTTCCATCCTCCATGGGTGAATACAGTAATATTTTGTGCTATTCTACATGGGTGAATACAGAAATATTTTGTGCTATTCTACATGGCTGAATACGGTAAGGACATAATTTATGATGATTATTTTATGCAAATAAAACTTTTATTTGTTTCATTTATGTCACAGTTTTTGATGTTTTTATTGCCTCTACCACAATGTACAAAAAGTGCTGTTTCTTACTCATGTAAGCTTTTTTTTTGTATTCTAGTGAAATTTTGGAAAAATTGTTTGGGTTGCAATGTATTATAGTTTCCTCCATAAGAAGTAACGGAAAGAGTGTTTCGATTTACACGTTTTGACACGAGGTGGCCTTTTCAGGAACAAGTCAGGTGCATAACCCAGGGGATGAAATGTAGGTGGTGGCTGTCACCGCTGCATCTCCACGTCCTGCAGTCGCTCACTTTTGAGGAACCGGTCCAGATGTTTCCCAGCTGTGCTGAGGAGGCCCCGCACTTCACGCGCACAGTGTTTGGATCACACAGAATGCCAGCGAAACTGACTTACAAACCTCAGGTCCTGAGAGAGTTACTGCTGTTATAGCTCTGAGAAGAGTATATACCCTGGTAAAATCACAACATTTTGGTCTGAGCATTCTGGTCTAAAACTTATTTATTTGTTTGTTAACTTCATGAACATCAGTTGAATCCAGTTCAGTCTGTGTGGAGTTTGCATGTTCTCTGCGTGTCTCTGTTGGTTTCTTGCAGTTGCTGTGGCTTCCTGGTGTCTCAGGTTATTTGGTCACTGTGAGCTGTCTGTAGTGTGTCCACCCTGTGAAGGACAGGTTATGGACCAGCGTGACCCTGACCGGGGTGACACAGTTAATGATGATTAATAAAATGATCGAGGTGGCATATTTTTTGTCCAGATTATGAGTAACTACTTTAATCTAAGGTGCTACCGGTGGTGTGAGGATTTGACCGCATCTCATTCAGTTTTACAGTCATAGCTTTAACTACTATACCACAGTGTATATCATTAAACATATTTATAACTTGCTGAATATATTAATATTATTTGATATAAATATACATGCATTCAGTATAAATATTATATAAATAACTAGATATTTATGTGCATGTATAATTTTTACATTTATACTAATTCCTATTACACACTTTTGTTTTTTACTGTAAGGTGCCTAAAAGTATATTAATAAATTAATATTATGTGGAAATATTATGATACAGTTGTGAATTATTGTTGATTTTGATCACTGTAACTATGCCTTGATGCTTTAGTAATAATAATAATAGTTTTAGTTCTTGTTATTACATTATATCAGCAGCGGAAAGACAAGAGATGATTTATAATGAGAGATGGCATTTGCCGGGCGCTTGGGCCTCTGCTCGGCTTCTTTTCTCAGCCGATCTGAAGGATCCATCTGGTCAGCGCAGTAAAGGCCTGCGTTTACTCATACTCTGGCTCAGCGAGGCTCGCCTCCAGCCCCCACCGTGCCGCCCACCGCCACCCTGCGCCGGGCTTCGGCTGCCAGCCCAGCCGGCCATCATCGTGTTCCTTCTTTTGGGAAGTTCCACAACACTCTCTCTCTCTCTCTCTCTCTCTCTCTCGCGCTCACACACACACACACACACACACACACACACACACACACACACANCCCAAGTTCCACAACACTCTCTCTCTCTCTCTCTCTCTCTCTCGCGCTCACACACACACACACACACACACACACACACACACACACACACACACACACAGACAAAGCGGGTCCGGCACACAGCATATGCGTTGCCAATCGGTATGCAGCGCTAATGAGATGCTTTATGGGGCTTTGAGCTGTCGGATGCGAACTGATTTAAACCTCTGCGATTGATCTTTGGGGTGCGAGAAACAATATAGTCACATTCTACAAAGTGGCGGCGAGAGCACAGGGAGGCACAATTCCCACTGACACGACCCTCTGGGGGTGAGCAACATGTGTACATCGACACAAATGTGACACACTCTGCATATTTCACATTGCATTTGTCATATGACTGCATGCGGTGCTACGAACGGCCCGTCGTTGTCTGTGCAGGTCTGAAAAAGGCGAGAATGATTTCGACAAGCAAAGCGGTTTGTTTTAAAGGGTTAAACACTTGTGTCGGGTGGTAGAAATATGGGGATGAAAGATTATTACATTTCGACACTGATTGATATCATGTGCCTTATTTACCGGAATTATCCTCCAAACCTGCAAGATTTAGTCTCCAGCTGGTTTGGTTCAGTTATGATGTCACAGGGCCACTGGGGGTGAGATGGTTGTTTGGTGGGTTAGGGGTGTTGAAGCTCGTGCTGAACAGGGTGCCTTGTGCCGGCAGCAGGTCGCCCCCCCTGCCAGATGAGACTGTGTACTTGGTGTGTAGTTGCACATATTGATCTGGAGGGGGATTGTGGGTAAAACAGCGTTCCACTGACCCCTGGTGTGCAAAGTGTAAAGCTGCAGGGCTGATTCTAGAACAAGTGCAGGTGCTGGTTGCCATGTTGGCTCTGCTGTGACCTTACAGGCTAAAGCTCAGCTCAAACTGTACGGTACAAGTATGACAGGATCATGCAGCCAGATTAAACCGACCAAACGCACTTTGACTGTAATTTCTTACTCCTTTTATATCCATCCAGTTAATCACAGAAAATTTCAGCCGAATATTTTTTCACTTTGTTTATTCAGCCATTTAGCTGATGTTTTTTTTTTAACTTTCTTTTCTCTGAAGCAACTTAGTGTTAAACTGTTTGCACTGATTTACCCAGCAGGATAATTTCATTATTTTTTACTTTTTGTACTAATTGCTTTCACATTCTGCACTTCTTGTGAAACATCAGAGATTTTTAAAATTTATATGGGAATAATTTATTACAGCTTTTCATGCACTTCATGCAATATATTCAAATATATATTTCAGCATACAGTACTGTGCAAAAGTGTTAGTCATGCAACTTCAACGTCTGTTGAGAAGTACAGGTAGATTCTTATCTACCATCAGGGGGGTTTCTGATGGGTCCCAAATTCATTGTGCAACCTGAGAATGACCTCAGACACCCAATCTGTCATACACAACTATCTTGAGCAAAAAGAAGGAATCCTGCAACAGATGGTCTGGTCCCCACAGAGCCCTGATCTCAACATGATCAAGTCAGTCTGGGAGGACATGCAGAGACAGTCAAAGTGTGCACAAGAACTGTGGCCAGTTCCTCAAAATGTTTGGAAGAACCTCTACCTTAAACTGCATGCAAGTTTGCATAAGAGAATTGATGGTGTTTTAAAGGCAAAGGGTGGTCCCACCAAATATTGATCTGATTGAGGTTTTTTTTGTCTACTGCACGTTTTAGAAGGTTTATTGATTAATAAGTATTCATGACATTATTTCTGGAACCGTCCTAGCATTTTTCCCACAGGTGTATAAAACTTTTGCACAGTACTGTATTTGGCATTAGCCCATATACAGCACCTCGCAGAAGTGTTTTTGAGAACACTTTTAGTATATTGTGTTTAATATTGAAAATACAGTAAATAGTACAGCATAAATATTTTATGTAAATTTTTACATTTTTTATATGTAAGGCTTATAAACGAGCTTAAGCTGAATTTATCATGAATCCGTTTTCTCGGCATTAAGACCACATGGACACATTTGCATATTTTGCAGCCTTTGTACGTGAAACCAAATTAGTCAGCTGTGTTCTTTATTTATCTTGGTATAAAAAAGGCAGTTCACAAATAAGAGAGCCGGACAGGTCGGTCTTTATGGATGACACATACGGATCATGGTGAGCGACGGTGTCTGGGCGCACTATGGTGGACGTGGAGTTTTAGACATGAGCTGTTGGAGGCGGACCAGTAACCAGCGGGAAGAAGTGCTGGCACCCGTCTTTATGCGTCCGTCCTGGTTGTTGATCTGCTGGAGAACAGGTGAAGAACAGGTGAGAGATGCTTGTGCATCGTATGAAGCTGAGAAGGACTCGTACTCTATTTTACCACACATCTGCTTGCTGTCTCACAACATTAATATTATTTTTTTTTAAGCAACGCCTTTCTCCAGGGCTGCTTGCAGGGTTACATATCAGCTTTACTCTGGTTTACCCATTTGTACAGTGGAGTATTCGTACTGTGCCAATTCAGTGCAAGTACCTTCACCGAAGGTGCAACAGCAGGAAAGAGATTCGAACCCAACTTTAAGAACGTCAGGGTCCAGCCTTGCCGTATCTGACCATCACTCAGTTTTATGTCACTTTCAGGAAGACTGCTGACGTATAACCACGGTTTATCTAACAGTGAAAAGCTGAAAGACGCAGTTTCAAGACCATGTTTGATCTAATCAGCAAGCGCAGCTTCTCCAGAAGCCGATTACAGGCCACACGTTCCAGCAAGTCACACATCTCTATTTCTGTGCTCGACTAATGAATAACACGTTTTGAAGAGTGCGTTCAGTTTGTCCGAACAGGATAATTTGCAGAAATGCATGCATTCGTTTAGTTGCTTTGCTCACCCGTCTTCTTCATGCGTTGCACATTTTGAGAAAATAACTTTGGCCCCTGAGAATATTTAGGTTATTCTTGGACCAAGAACAGGCAAAGAACAGACAGAGGAGGGGCCTTGGATGGATCGAAGGTACATTTGTGTACACTGGCTCATGAGCTGTAAATTCCGTGGATGGGATTTAATGAAAGTGGTCCCATGTGGTGCCCCGCGGGCCGCGTTCCCCCCGCAAAGGAGAGAAATTTTAGCGAACAAACAAGAGGAGAAAATTCCACCAAAAACGAACAAATTATATGGAAAATGCACGTTTGAGGATCCACAGCTGAAACTTTTTACAGCACGAGGGGCCGGTGTATTGCCCTTTATGGAACAGTGACTGTATTCCTACAAGGCTGGGAAAGTCAAGGCGGGGCTGTTTATTACCTTTTTTCTATATTAACCCACACTTACAAACGCAATGCAAGGAAGAACCAAGAATACAGAGAAGTTACCGAAAATGGACCACAAACAGACCGAGAATAGAATATGGACCAAGAATGGTCTGTATGTATGGTACTGCAAGTGTTTCATGTTAGATTGTGAAGTTTGAATCATTTACCTCTAAAATGAGTTAGAGAATAGAGAGATATATTTTTACTTGTCTGTTATGTTGGGAAACTCCCATACGGTCAATAGAATGGCACCACGCCTGTGCTAAAAGTTAAAGACAGGAAAGGAATCATCATCACGGTTTCATCATCTTTTTATGAGCTGCTAAATGCCACAACACAAAGACCACTTTTGTTAAGGTCACCATGTGTCAGAAGGTGACACATCCACAACTCGTGGAGATTTTCTGTCTCAGTCCACCAACCGGTAGAGTTCTCATTTCCTCCTTTCTGTCCCTTTCTGGCTTTAGAACCATATATCTGTCATTGTTCCCTCTCATTTACATATAATGTTGGTAGATCTTCTGTTTATCGCTTTGGGGAAAACATGTCAGGAAGGGAGCTATAAAAATAAAATTGAGGGGGAACAAGGCGCATTTTACACAAGTTTTACGAGTTACTTGGGTGACGTGACACATTTCAGCTCCACGAACTACATCCTGACCCAGAACAGCATCTGTCACCACGTTGTCATCATTCTGGGACTTCAGCGGGGGTTTAAGGGTTGCGGCCTGAGGACTGGCAGATACCGCAACAGGAAACCATACAACCCCCCCCCCCCCCCCCCCCCCCCCCCCCCCCCCCCGCCCCCCCCCCCCCCCCAGG
>UFQX01000515.1:42452-131477 GCA_900497675.1 Arapaima gigas
CCCCCCCCCCCCCCACCTAGCCTTTAACATGAACGGAAGTGATGCTCTTCCGTAGCACGATGAGCTGTGGTCAGTAAAAACTCTGTTCCCTTTTTTGTTTAATCCTCCCTCATTTCTTGACAGCTTTTCAGAGCAGCGTGAGCTGAAGCAAGGTTCTCCACTGTGAGTGTATTTGCAGCGCCTTAGTGCCGGACCCTGGACATTGGCTGTAAATCCTGGGACACAAGGGAGGAGGTGGAAATGGCGAGCAGCTCGTGTGCAACCAAGCGGGCCAAGCTGCGTGCCTCCAAGGCCAAGTGGCCCAAGATGGATGACTATCCAGAACCCATCACCAGAACCAGTAAGTAAGCAGCAGGTGTCCAAATGTTTAGCACCTTTGCTTTATAATGATGGGCCCAGGCTGGAATCCTCACTTTTGCTGTACTACCAGGGTACTTGCTCCCAGCTGATACAAGAAAAAATATCCAGCTATATCAATGGGCAAATCACTGTAGGCATCTTAGTGCACAAATGTCCCCATCCTGATCCTGGTTGTGAATCTCTGCATCTCCAGAAAACATGTTGCACTTGAAAACAGTCAGGTGCACAGGAGGAATACGCAGAAGAACAGCTACTGTGAGCCAAACAAGGCCCTTTTGTTTTTTAGCTGAATGACTCAGCAAACTCTGCCAACCTCTAAAAGCTTAAGCTTCATGCAAGTTCATGGTGGTGCTGCTGTGTCGCTGGAGTGTAACTGTACCAGTGGTGTTTCTTTACCGTCCACCCAGAGAAACCCTGAGGGTGCAGGTCACCTGGTCTTAAGCAGCAAGATAATGTGATTATGGCTTTAGGCTTTGAATACAGCAGAACACCAGGTACAGCTTCTCCCTGAGACTGTTGGCTGCGTTATTGGGGCCACCTCGACATTGTCAAGGTGACCCTGTGGTCACATTTCACTGCAGTTCCCTCATTTTCCACTCACTTTCCACTCAGTGTCCTGCCACAGCACTCAGTTAAACATTCAGAATAGATGTCAACCAGTAGCGATTTAGCTTCTTGGTCCTTCTTTTAGTTCTGAAGGGGTTTGTGCAGACCTTCTGGCTCTTGGGTTGCCCTGTTTTTGGTTTTGGAGCGAGGCCACCTGGGCCTTGTGGGTCTGAACAAGAGGATTTGAGGTCCAGCCGATAAAGAGCAGTTATAGCTCATCTTTCCCACAATCTCCCTTGGAATTAAAGCCTCCAGGTGTTTGTTTTACACCCATAATCCCTAAATGAGTCCTGCACAGCTGGCACTGTCCTTCCAAACACTTGTCAGAGGCTTCTTGCAAAGCCTTAGCTGTAGAAATGTGTGAATTTGTACGAAGTCCAGCTTTTCTCTGGCTATTAGAAAGAAAAAAGTGGTAGAAATTTCTCAGAAGGGACTTTAAAGGGAGCCAGAGAAGGTTATTAGCTAGGCAGGGAAGATCAGCGGGGGTTAAGTTGATGGCTGGGTGCCGCTTTCCACAGAAGAAAAGCTCTCCACTTAGTTCTCGACATGGCAGCAGAAAAGCTGTCACATTTTGGCCCGAAATGTTAGGATGCGACAGGAGGAAGCAAAGCGGTCCTTTGCCGGGTGACGTGGTCCAAGTTCCTGTTAGGTCAAGGATGTGCGGTGGTGTCAAGCTGGTACGTCTGTTCGCTGTCATTCCTGCTTAAGTGCATGCAAGAATCTGTCTCCGTCTTTGACTCGAGGGGCTGGACCAGAGCGGGGGACACACAGGGAATGTTAAACAACACTGACAGATGGACTGCAGATTGGACTCCCAGTGGGCGGGGCCAGGGGTGACTGTAGGGGGGGGTGCAGTGCGGTTTTTTAATTTTTTTTTGGCCCTAGATCAGGTCTCTTTCTCTTCCCACAGGGGACTTACGGCAGGACAGCGTACGCCAGTGGCTCTTCGATGGCTGCAGGTGAGCATGGCCTGTCACACGCCCCGCGTATCTCCTTTCCAGATTATTCCACAAACCGTCCTTAGCTGATTAGCCACGTGGGATTTTCTTCAGTTACGTTTATTCATGTAACAAAGTGATATGCATCTCAGTGCTTTTCACCAAAAGACAGATACAAGTGTAGATATAAGACCTTCAAAGTGCAGCCCGCAAAAAAAAAAAAAATTGCCTACACATGAGTAGCTGTGTATCAAACTGATGAGAGATAACATTTTTTAAACAGATAATTTAGCAAAAGTGTACGGAGACCAGAGGAGAGCTAGAGAGAGGAAGGTCAGAAAAATGTGCTTTAAGAATTTCTTTGATGTTGAGAGGGACTCAGCAGCTCTGAGTGTGAGAGGGAGCTTGTTCCAAAGGCCTGATGAAGCCAACTTCAGCACACGTTACTCCATTTTTTCTCTCCAGCTCTTTGCCATGTTTCTGTGCCCGTCTCGGACGAGAGTCAAGCGGCCTTCGTTTTGCCTTAACCGAGCGTGTTGTCTATTGCAGGGATGACGGAATGCTGGAGTCCTCTGGGGAACCTGCAGGTGAGATGACCAGGTGTTTGCCCAGCCCACCTGTATCGCACCACTTTACTGCTTTTGCCCAGCTCCTCTACTTTTTTCTCTTTCTTCACATGCCTGACCTCCAATGCAATATTCTTTCACCGTAGTTTGTATTTCATAATGAGTTTTTTATTGAATGGCGAAAGCAAGTGGAATAGGGGCTGAAGGCATGAAAGGACCTGGGCATGAGGGGCTACTCTCCTGCTCTCCCTTGAGTGAGATACATGGCCTGAACTGATAAAACTACCCAGCAGCAGAAGTGGGTGAATACCTGTCAGCAGCTTAATGTGCAACCCTCATTTTAAGTTGCTTTGGATAAAGGTATCAGATAAATAATGCTTAATAATAATCAGAAAACACTGTCAATAAGGTAAAAAATGATTTTAAATCAGTATGGCTGGTATAAAGTCCAGGTTATAAACCATTGTATGGCAACTTTTTAAAACTGACAATAATGGGATATTTATTGTTACACAGCACCTGTGTACATTACAGCAACGGTCATGTAATCGTAGCCCAAACTCAAGTAGTGCTGAAACAATTTCCTCTAATACGCCGGAGATTGTAAACGTCCATCGCTGGTTGCTGCTGACCTACGTGTTTGAGAACACATAGGGCCTAATTTGCATACAGGTAAGGAGACTCACTCTTCTAGGCTTTACCCCGGTAAAGCAGTGTAGCCCTGAGGTAGAGGAGAAGCAAGCAGTGAGAGACACGATTCATCATTCCTGACTCACAGGTTCTGATCAGCAAGATTAAGCCACCGGGCCTTACATTTAGCTGTCCCTCATCAGATACTATAGTAAAACGATTTGAATACACCGAAAAAAAACACAACATGCCCTGGCAGGGCCAGTATTGGATTTATTTGTTCATGAACTTGTTTCCAAAGTGACTTACAATGTTAGGTTTGTTTGCAAAGCCACTTATAGTGATTTATTTACAGCAGGGTCATTTTTACTGTATCAGTTTAGGGTAAGTACCTTGCTTATTGTGCTGCTTAGGGTATTACAGAAGGAACCAGGGTTTATACACCGGTCTTTTGGGTACAAGGTGACAGTTGTGGCCACTATGCTACCCATCTAATGCATCATAAAAGGCTATATTGTCATGTAAGAAAGAGATATTTGAGCGTGTGGAAGATGACTTACTTAAATTCACTTGTATTAACTTAGCTGGCACTTGTCTCCAGGGAAACTTACAACTATTTCTTGATTTATACCAGTGGGTAAGTTTTCCTGGTGCAGTTTAGGTTAAGTAAAGTTAAGGGTTCTGCAGCAGCTGATGGGAGACAGACCCCATTCTTTTGAGTTCCGAGGTGGTGGCTGTAACCACTGCACTTTCCTGATTTAGTACGTTAATGTCAGAGGACCTAAAGTTGCAAATGCCAGATTATAAATGACTAAACACCTGCTAAGTGTTTACACACCCAGTTCACAATCTGGGCAAGGCACCTGTTTGGCTCCTTCCCCAAGAAGCAAGGAATACGTGCGCGCTTTCTCTCTCAGATGCCACCCTGCGGTTTCCCCCTCCGTCGTCTCAAAGCACTGCAGGCCTCGAAGGTCGGAGGATACAAATATCATGCAAAGCACAGCTGCAGAAAGGCAGGGATTGGTACACTTCACATGATCAGCACAGGGTCCTCAGTCAAACACCTCCGATTGTTCTCTCTGCTGAAATACCACAAGAAGGAAACTAGATTCAAATGACTAAGTGATAGATTGGACCGGATTGAATCTGTTGAAGGAGAGTGCTTTTGGGTGCAATGCGTCTAAGGTGAGAATGGGAGAGCTTATTAATGAAAAGACATCTGGCTGCTCTGCTCTTTGTTACGCGCTAGTCCTGTCTTTCCTCACACCTCCACCTCCTGCCTCAAGATGAATGTGTATGGAATGAAATAGAACTTTTTCATAATTTTTTTAAATAATCTTCAATTACATTGCAGCCCAGCTCAGAAGACACACCAGCAACGAAGATGACCTGGCCCTGGGAGTGGAAGGTAAATATGGTCCATGTCTTGTGTTTTCCACAGATTAACCTTCTCTGGAGGAAAGCAGACAGCTTGGGGCTAAAGTTTTACTCACAGGTCCTGCAGAGGTCAGCCTCCCCAGGGGGCAGCAATTGAACACATCCGTGTCTGTTTATTCTCTTTGGAGTGGAGAGAAGATGAAGAAGAGGTAGAAGGAAGTTTTAAGGGCTCTAGGGGTTGCACACGGTGAGGGCAAAGAAAGGCAGTCAACTTGGGACCGAAGACAAGCCAGGAGAGTTGGCAAACAGCTCTGTGGGTTTGAACAAACACCGTCAGGGTGTGTGATGTACACCAGCCTTGTCACCTGCTTCTGGAAAACCCACAGTCTATGTGTGTGTGTGTGTGTGTGTGTGTGTGTGTGTGTGTCCGTCCGTGTCCTCATACGTGCTTTTACGTCTCCGGCTCAGAAAAAATACCTTCCCCATCCCGAGCTGTGGCCTTAAAAAGAAGAAAAGCGAAGGAAGCACGGGAGACAGCAGCAGGAGAGTGAGCAAGGAGGAGAGAGGGAGAGGGGGAGTAAACAGAGGAGCAGCAGCTTCCTTGGTGATGTGTCACATGGGGGCACTTTGGGGCATCTGGCAAGGCTCACCAGGGTCACCACAGAGGCGAGGAGCACTGGCTGTGGTACGGCTGTGAGATTTCGCCCTGACTGTAAGGTTCGACTTAGGATGTGGTGTGGAGCTCAGGGGGCAACTGGGTTTCCCAGGCCACGTCACTTCCTGTGTGCTGCAGGGTCGACTACTAAGGTTCAGAAGAGTTGGTCTTAGCCAAGGAGTTTGGACCTTGCTTCCAACCTACTGAGAACACCTCCTCCTTTGCTCTATTTCTCTCTAACTCTTAGTCTTAGTCTCCTCTCTTGCTCTTTCTATCTCCATCCCTTCCTCTTTCATCCTTGAACTTGAGGATGAGGATCATGATTCCAGGCATGACCACCACAAATGCAAGGAGCTCCCCTGAGCATTTTCCTCTAACCCCCGAACCGGGATTGTGGGAGCCCAGGATTTGATTTGCGAGGCAACAGATCACAGGTCGACTCTCGAGGGAAGTGCCTTTACTAACTGCAAAAGAACAAACGAAGGAGGAGGAGGAAGGAGAGGAAAGCTGTCTGGCTGGTCTCTGAAGCCGTGCCAAAGAACTTGACGAAAGACAAAATCAAGCCCAGACCTGATAAGTGCTTCAAAGCCAGTTTGGATGAAGAACAGCAGCGGAGACGCAGCCTGCCCCTGCAAGTCTGGACTGGCCGACCTTTCTGCAAGAACTCGCCTATTTGGAGCAACTTATTACAAAACAGCTCAAAAAGGGGGACCTTCCCCATGCTTTCAAAGTTTGCACTAATTCAGTCTTTCTCTTCTCTCCGTAGCGGCACTCTATGGCAAGCAAACAGCCCACAGGAATGTACAGGAGTTTCTACGGTAAGGGTCACTTTTTTATCCCTTCTGTCGGACCCTGCCATCTATCCGGTCCTGCACATCTTCCCTCAAATAGCACACAAAATGTCTCTGTATTAAACATGCCAGGTGTGAGCCTGCTTGATGCAAGCGAACCCTAAGAGTACCAGAAAGAGTGGTCTCTTTTTGTTTCCTACTTGTGTTTCCCACTTCCATGACTTGCATAAATCCTTAGCTCATGGTTGAGGATTGTGACAAGGGTTCATATTTCCCTTGCAAATGCGAAGTGCGCTCTGCCGCGAGCAGCACCGCCTCCCCCCTTGCCGGACTGGGGAACCGTGGCTGCTCGCGTTCGCACGGCGGCAGCTGGAGGGAAATGAAAGTAATAGAGGACGTGCTGTGATGCTCTGAAGCGGCCTTCGGCGTCTTCTGCAGGGGGTGTTATTACACATTATCAGCGAGTTCCTTAACTTCTCTTTTTATTTTGCTTGGCGTGTCTCTGGCCAAAACTGTTTAACTCAATTCTACACATAGCTACTTTACCACTAAACAATGGTCAAAACTCTCTTTAAAGGACCAAAGTCCCCCCGGTGTGTTTCCCTCGGTCGACAAATTCGGTTCCTTTAAATGTTTGACCCAAACCTGGACATTGTTTATCTGTCCATTATTATTATATCCAAAGTAAATTAGCATAAATTCACACTGGGTATACTGTGAGGTTTCAGCTGAAACGGACACGGCAGCCCCCTCAAGTGGATTTGAGCCTCTACGCTTTCTGTTTAAAATCCAGTTCCTTAACAAATATTTGTCCTTGGCCATTTTCTTGTGCTTCTGAACATGTGTTCGTGGCGTGTGCGGTTGAGTAGGGCAAAGCATCTTGCTCCTGTTTGGGTTTAATGAAGCGTGCAGAAGCAGATCCGCTGGAATGTGAACTAGCAACGGTCTCTGAACAGCACTTGTCCTTGCGCAGGTGCCCGCGTGTGAACCAAAAGCTACCCAGGTGGAATAGCATCACATCGGCAATTTCTGCCAATTCCGGGACACTCAGGTTCGAATTCCCACTCCTTACACTTTGACCTTATTTCCTGCCTCATCCAGACATCATGGGATTGTTTTTAATGTTTTTGCACAGCCAGTTGTATGTTAATTTTGTCTGTTTGCACAGGCTAATTTTTGCAGTAATGCAATTAAAAAAAAAAAAACACAAATAAAATTTCCATTTCAAATCCCTCTTCCCTGCCTTGCTGCCTGCACTGCAGTGTGATGGACGTACTGAACCTCTGGCACGATGACCCTGAGGAGCTGCTCCTGGATCTGGGCTTTGGCTGCGATGAACCAGACATCTCGGTCAAGATCCCGGCGCGTTTCATCAACCACCCCTCTCAGGCACGGGGCATCAACATCCAGGTGTTCCTGGAGGCGCAGAAGAATCGCATAGACGTGGAGAACCCTGACATCAGCAGTATGTTTCTTGACGCATTCGTTTCCGTTTGCTGACACTTTCCATCAAAGCAATGTACCGAGTTAAGCTACTTACGCTGCTTTACCCTCATGCACGGCTGGATTATTTCTACTGCATTAATTCCGAGTAAGAACCCTGCTCAAGGGAACTACAGCAGAAGAGGCATTTGAATTTGGGTTCTTTGATCACTATGCCACCTGCTGTTATTTATATGTTTCCTACCTGAAGACTGCAAAAACAGCCAAGGGAAAATTGAACTTAAATCAACGGTTCTTTAGGGATCCGTGGAAGGGCCTCAGCTGCGGCTGATAATGCAGGATAATCCAGATAATCCATTTGGATCCTGCAAATATTTTAGGATTTTTTTTAAAATGCATTTTCCAACTCTGCTGGCTGTTTTAACATGCTAATGTGCATTTGAGCAAATGTATGCTAAAGATAATTGTATATTTCACATTCCCAACTGTTTGACAAAGACGGGGACAACACGGGATCTTGTAAAATGGAGCATTAAACCCTGTTGGTGGTGAGTGAACATAGTGCAGTTACCAGCAGAGCTTTGACCCTCAACCCTGATGGTATGAGGGGAGGTGATCATTGAGGCCCGAGTTCAGGGACCTACGAGGTCACATTCAGGCCCAGCGTGTAAAACTTCTATCCAGGTTCTCATTGAAGTTGCTGTGTGTTTCTGGAACCCCCCCCTTCTATTTGTGACTTTATCTGTGTCACATGAAAAGAGCAGTGTGGGCATGCAAATGAACAGAGCCTACAGTCTGCTCAGTGTTTTTTTTAGCATGACAATGTTCCTTCTGGGGAAATGTGATAGCCTATCTTTGTCGGACCATAAATGAGAACTGTCTCCTATCATGGCCTCACAAAGGCAGCTATACTTCCTTCCCCATGGAGGCTGGATCTGCCATCAAAGTTGGACTGAAGCCTCCCTATTTTTTTGTCCCTGCTTCCCTCACTCCTTCAGATCGCTTCCGGCAGCTGGAGGTGCTGCAGCAGGTGACCACAGCCTTCTCCTCGCTGGTGGCACCGCAGCCCTCTGGCCCAGTGTCTACGGAGCAGCTGTCCTCTGAGGCCAGGGAGAAGAGGAAGCGGCTGGGCATGTTGCTCCGCCGTGCCTCCAAGAAGACCCTCAGCCAGATGGCCAGCACGCAGGAGCCCTGCTCAGAGCCCCACCCAGATCTCAACCAAGGGCCTCGCCCAGAATTTCGTCCAGAACTCAGAACCAATTCTAGCCCGGAGCTCCAACCAGGGCCCCAACTGGAGATCAAGCTGGAGTCCCGCCCAGAGTCCCACCCAGAGCCCCGCCTGGAGTCCCACCCAGAGCCTCGCCCTGAGCCCCGCCCCTTTCTCAAGCGTGTGCGCCAGTTCCAACTCCCCGAGGGCAGCATCCTCTCCCCGCTGGTCGAGGAGCAGGCAGCCCCTCAAAGGACCAGCTTTGAGATGGAAGGCCATTGTGCCACCGCCATGGTTATGTCCAGGAAGAGGAGCCCCGGGGACAAACGGGAGCTCGAGTCCTTCGAGATGGAAGAGGTAACTGCTCCGCTTCCACATACAAAACAGGGAAAACATGCTTTAAGTACAAACCCTCTGAGTGGGTAGCACGTGTGTATCACATATATTCATACACATGCTGGACACATAGAAAAGGTGTTCATTCTGGCTTTTAAGGATGTAAGATGCTGAATTTATGTCTGCATGTGCCCTCGTTCCTCGACTTACAAACACAGCAGAGTCCAAAGTCTGTTCACGGCCGTCTGGAAATCAGCACTTAATTCTTCCACTAAGTTGCCATGAGTGACGGTTTATTCATACAGATGTCTCAAGGTACTCGCGGTTTAGGTTCCATGAAAGTTTTGCATACTGAGATAATTAAAAACTAATGTGTGAGACTTTTTTCACTTGCATTCACATTAAAGTTAAAAAAAAATTTAAATTACAAACAAAAAAAAAACGTCCTTCGTGTCAAGTTCCTGTGCGGAGCTGAGCCTCGACCAGATCGCCCGCTAGACGTGCGTGGTGCTCATCTTTTGGACCCTTTTGGATTTTGTCATTACCTCCACTTTGGTCACCGCGGTAACGGCTCATCCGTTTCGTCTGGTGTTGATCACCAGGCATGAGCTGTAGACACTGTGGGAGTGAGTTGCATCCACACAGTCCAACAGTCCTTTTCTGTGTATGTGTGTGTGTGTGTGTGTGTGTGTGTGTGTTTGTGTGGGGGGGTGTTCTGCTGCCGTGTAGCGGCCTGATGAGTAAACACAGGTCACATTCCCTCCATGTGAGACAGAAACCAAGTAAAATTAAAAAAGGGGAAACTATAGTGAAAGCATATTTGAACCATCGAAAATTTTTAAGTCATCTTTTGTCATTCAAGGATCCAATGTGTTATAACCCTGTTGTGACGGTGAAGACGCTGCTTATCTAAAACTGCATTACTTTTTAAGTGAGCATGATGCAGGAATTAAATGTATATATTGTTACCAACTCACTTTTTTGTATACTTTTCTATTTATAACCTCACATGCGAAATGTATTCGTGTTCTATTGCACATACATGTGCGTATAGTACTGTGCAAAAGTTTTAGGCATGCAACTCCAACGTCTGTTGAGAAGTACAGGTAGATTCTTATCTACCATCAGGGAGGTTTCTGGTTGGTCCCAAATTCCTTCTGCAGCCTGAGAATGACCTCAAACACCCAATCTCAGTAATACAGAACCATCTTGAGCAAAAAGACAGATGGTCTGGTCCCCACAGAGCCTTGATCTCAACATGATCAAGTCAGTCTGGGAGGACATGCAGAGACAGTCAAAGTGTGCACAAGAACTGTGGCCAGTTCCTCAAAATGTTTGGAAGAACCTCTACCTTAAACTGCATGCAAGTTTGCATAAGAGAATTGAGGGTGTTTTAAAGGCAAAGGGTGGTCCCACCAAATATTGATCTGACTGAGGTTATTTTGTCTGCTGCACTTTTTAGAAGGTTTATTGATTAATAAGTATTCATGGCATTATTTCTGGAACCATCCTCACTTTATAGCATTTTTCCCACAGGTGCCTAAGACTTTTGCACAGTACTGTATAACCTTATAAATGTCACTGGAAAGGGCTTGATGTTGAGTTGCATGCTATGTTGTAGCCTGTATGCTATGCTGAACTTTTTGCAAATTTGGTTGAAGAGCTGCCTTGACAGCAGAAGGTGTCAGGTTCGAATCCTGCAATAGGGTTGTGTAAAAGTGTCTTGGAGGAAGGCGGCTACAGCCCCGCCGCTCTGTGCCCAGAAACGTGGATGACTGAGAAAGCTGAAGTGAAAGCAGCGAGGTTCCAGCCGCAGGCCACCGCCTCAGCAGCTTTTGTCGCTGCGGCTTCCTCTCGGTTCACATCCTGTTGGGTTTTTTGTTCACAACATTTTCATTTTCCTGCCCCTGCAGATCCAGAGCTTTGATGAGGGCAGCATTGCAGGGAGTGTGTTGGGACCTGTGGAGGGCAGCGGTGGCGGCAGCAAAGGTACAACCAAGCCCATTTCGCCCTCTTTCAAACAATGCCCGTCCTGCTGGGTCATGAGGTTGGCATTTTGAGCCTGAAGGGATGAGTGGTGATGCAAAACCTTGTCTGTTCCAGGATATTTACAATGTGGAAACATCAGCCCTCATGACAGAAAGTTCCGGGTTCAAATCTTTGACTAACTTTTGCCAAGTGTCTTATCAGAGTGTAGACTGAGCATTATGAATTTGCATCGTGAGCATTTGAGATGATAAAGAGATAAAACGAAAAGGGGTTTGAATAACGTTGTCTTCCAATGAGAGCTTTTGGCTCCTTGGGCTTTGAAAAGTCTCTTTTCCCACCACGCAGCAGATCCAAGCCGGAAGGGAGCCTGTTAGGATCACATCCCCAACACCACAGCATTAGCGCCACTTTGGGAATGGCCGGCTGCTTCTGTCGTGCCACTAGCAGCTGCGTTTGCGCGGGGCTTCACTGTGTCCCCCTCGGGCTGCTGTCGGCTGCTTGCCCCGCTGGGCAGCATGTTGTTGGTCCCCATCCCGTCCTGTCTTGTAATGTCCTGAAGCACGTTGTAACTTCAGTTTAAGTTACAGATCTAAACGTGTTTTCACTCGAAAGAATGGCTTTCGTGCGTATATTTGTCAAAGGTTTGTGATTCTACTATGGTGCAGCCCCCCCCACTGGTGCGCCCAAGGGTTTGAGGCTTTATTAACATGTTAGATACAGTATGTACATATGTCATGTAATATAACTAGCTGTTATAGTCCTCCATTTGTGAATCCATAGCAACAGGTCTAGTGGTGGAAGTGTAGGACTGTAGTACCTTTGAAAAAGGTATTTAACATCTTTAAAGGCATTAGTAAAAACAGTATCATACTAAAAGCATGGTTTGCATGCCTTTTCAAGTTGAACATAGATAGATAGATAGATAGAGTATTAATTTTAATTCTGATGAGCTGGTTTAGGAAACCAATAGATATACATTTTGCTGTCTTCATGTTCTCCCTCAATGGCTCAGGCATTGGTCACAATGTCATCGATCCAAAAACAATGTGGGTGAAGTGACACTTTTGGGAGTGTGTCATGATTTATACTGTCCTCTGATGCGGATTTTTTAGCTGCTTAGCAGAGAGGTGTGTTTTGCGTGTGTGTGTGGGGTAGATATATATTTACCGTTTGTGTTTGTGAGAATCTTAACGCCCCTCTGTCATTCGGGAGGACATTGCACTGTTCTGTTTCCCACAAGTTTCAATATGAGCTTAACTACTTCACCACCTGCTGACCCTAAAGCCAGCTGCATGTTGCCTCAAACCCTGTGTTGCCTCTGGAACACTGCGCTAACCACATCCTGCCTTAACCACCAAGTCACATGCTGTCACACAACTAACCGCATGCCCCCCCTTTAACCACTGCATCCCACCGTGGCTGTTGCAGAGTCAGGTGTGGTGAGAACAAACAGCTGCCAGTCTGACAGCAGTGGCTTCTTGGAGGAACCGGTGGTGCCGTCCCTGAGTCAGATAGGCTCCCCAGCACCTGACCTCATGAAGGTAACTTCCAGCCCGCAGACTGACTGTACTGTGGTCCTTCTGATGATGCATGATGAATTATATCTATACCAGCTGAGACAGAAACAGTGTAGTGGTGTAAAGGTAAAAAGTAGTAACAGATTTTAAGACCACCAGTGTGTTACAGTTGAAGCGGTTGCATTTAGTACATAAGTACAGTTAGTGCCGTCAGACAGGCTGAGTGAGTGACATGCGTACTGGTCATAGTCAAGTGGAAAGGGAAAAAAAAATAAAATATATTTTATCAGACTTGTATATTAATCTTATGTCACTTCTGTCTGGTTTAATTTGGTTTTATATTTTCATCTGTGTGCGTATAACGGCTACTGGTTCCTCAGGTTGAACGCGGATGCCACTGACTGCAAAGTGCGTGACGGCTGTTGTGACGTGCAGACAGTAATGCATTATATCAGGACCTTCTGTTTTGATGATGCTACGTTAAGAATTGTAACAATTTATTCCTGGGATATGAATGAGTTCAGTTCAATTCACTGTTTCAGTTATTATAGAAGTTTTACAACACAGTTGTTCTGGTTTGGACCTTGTGGACATGCAGTATTTACCTGCAGTCGTCCCAGGGAGTTGCTGTCGGATGTTCCGTGTGACGTGTCCGTGTTTTACGTGCACCCCATTGTTTCCTGTCAGGTGCTACATGCCATGTCAGGGGACAGCAATGAAAGTCAAGGCACCTTGAAGGCCAGCTTGGACCTCCCATCCCCTACGTCTGGGCTTCCTCAACCTGCCGAAGCTGAGTCAGAGCTTTTGGAGACCCCCAGCACCACCGGGATACACAAAGACACGGACACGTCTATAAACGGTGAAGTGTCGCTGCTGTCCACAAGCACTGCTGTGGACCTGGGCCTCCAGGAGGAGAATCCTCCACCGGGGGCAGACCTGGGAGCTTCCCCCGAAGATGGGATTGAGCGCGATGCTAGGCGTCATAGCTCCACTGAGGTGGATTCTGAACCCAAGCTCCTGGAGGAGACAGTTTCATTACCTGAGGACTGTGCTGAAAAAGGAGTGGGATACCAGCTCCATGAGGATTCCACTCCCATTGAGACTCATGAGCAGGGACCCTCTGACTCTGTGGTGACACCAAGTGCCACTGATGCTCTGGTGAAAGAGAAACCAAGTTTTGTGCTGCCACAAAGGAACCTGGAAACCGTCTTTACCCGCAGCCTGTCGGACTCAAAGGTGGCAGATGCAGACCCCTCCTCAATGTGCAGAGGGCCGGGTGCAGTGGGAGACAGTAAGGGTAGACCAGACTGGTTGGTCTCACGATCAGTCTCAGTCCAGATGCCCTCCAGCTTGGTCTTCGTGTCCCACACAGCCAGTAGCAGGGGGAGTCCACCTACCACGAGGTCCAGCAAAGGCTCTCTTCACAGGAGGGCGTGGTCAGACCATGAGAGGCCACAGTCTACTGACTATGAGGAGATGCTTACCCCGCCCTCCATGGGAGCCCTCCCGCACCAGCACTCCTGGCATGAAGCCCGAGCCCGTGAAGGAAGCTTTCACACGAGGTCGACGTCGCTGGACACAGGGCTAGCTCACGAGGATGAAGAGGAAGAGATGGGTGATGAACAGTGGGAGGAAGATGCAGAGGAGGATGAGGATGGCTGCTGCTGTCGCTGCCACCACCGCTGCAGCTGCTGTCCCCCAAAGGCACTCCACCACCACTGTGGCCGACGACTCCGGCGCTCCGTGGAAAATCGACCCAGCGTGGAGATACCAGAGCAGGTCAAAGCCAGGTCTACCACGTTCCCAGTGAGTCTCAATCCCTATTGAAAGGGGTCTCGCCATTGTTACAGCTATTGAGTTGGACATCCTTTCCTTCTTCATGCCTTTCCAATCATCATAGTCTTTCCAGAAGAATCTAGTGTTCTTGGTCTTATCATTTGTACTTCCGATTCAATTTCTTGGTCGATTTGATCCAACATCCATCAATAGTCTTTTACCACCTTATGAAGGTAACTAGTGCTCAAAAATCCAGTGAAGTCAAAGACAAAATTGCCATCATTTTCAAAACTAAACCTTTCTGTGTTCCAGAGCACCAAAACTGACCCCCATTTATGATCAAATGTCCCGGATCCAGTAACTTCGATATTTAACAGTAGTTATCAGAACACAAGAAAAGAGTTTTGATGCATTAATTCCTCTGTTATACTGTATTGCAATCGTTCGGCTCTTTTTTAACTATTATATACCATATGTTTAAACTCTCACGAAGATACACACACGACATTCAGCTCAACCTTTAATGTGAAAGACAAAAAAGAGAAGTAAAACCAAACAAATGATTGAAAAAATTTGAAAGAATTCACGCTCATCAGTTAACTTGGCTTTTCTGGGACAGTCCAAAGCGGCGCTATTATTACCATGACTATCACAGGTGAAACTAGCAAACAAGGGGTGACGGAAGCTGAGAACCTAATGCAGCACAAGCCAAGCGAGAGCACAACTGCCCAAAAATCCCAGATTTACTCTTTGTAACTGTGCAGAAATATTTGATACACTGAACTAAGGTTATTAAAGGAAACCACTGAATGACCTCTAGTTCGCATCAACTGAATCCTCAAGTCTCGGGGCCGACTGCTGCGTGACGTTCATGCTGAAGCTCATGCTTGCTGTCGGTTCGCGTTTAAGGCTGACTTTGTGTTTCTAGACTTTCCAGCAGAAGAAATGTGTTTTAAATAGAAAAAAATAACTGCAAGTTTCTGGTTAAACAGTCTAAGACAAGGTGAGGCACCTCACACAGATGCCAAGCAGCACTGAACTGGTCCTTCAGCGGTAAAGGTGGTTTATAAGGGGAAAGTGCTCAAATCATGCTTCTTAAACGAAATTAAAAAAAACTGGGCCGAACTGCACTCTTTTACCCGGACAATACATCAGTTGCATATCCGTCGGCCTAATGGTGCGATTTGGCGGCGGCCGTAAGCTCTTTCCACAGTGTTTACAATGTGAGCGCTATGAAGGGGGATGGGAGCAAAGTGCCACGCGTTCCCCAGTCTCAGTGAGGCCAGAGTTTTTTGTCCAGTTTATATTCGAAATCCTTATTTGCTTTTGTGAGAGAATGTTTAAAATATTTAACACATACTTCCCATAATAGATTTAAAGTGCACAACAGGCGCTTTAGCTCAAACCCTAATGCATTTCTGTAACATACTTCTTTTTTTTACGCCACATGCAACTCGGTATAAATATAAACACCTTTCATAAGAGACCGATGGGGTTTAGACACAGGCACAGGGTGACTGAAGGACAGCATTTTCGTCTGATCCCATCATGTTGCTGGTTCATGTCTCTCAAGTAACAGATTACAGAAGTGATAGTCAGACAGCAAATGCATAGAGGATCAACGTGGATGGTGTTGGGCTCACGTAGCTGTCAGGAGGCCAGGAGAGAAATGGCTCTGAAAGAGGCTGGTTTGAGACCCTTCTTGGATGCTGGGACAGATTCAGCAGCTCTAAGAAACAGAGACAGTTACATTAGGGTCAAAACAGATAAGATGGACTTGATGTTGGGTGTTGAGATGATTCTTATGATTGTCCTGTAGAACCTATTGAGAGTCATGGGCTTGATGTGGGCAGAGAGACAAAAAGGGGAGCTACATGGGAACATCTTGGCAGGTCATGCGCACCTTCTGCTGTGGCACTGTGGTTTAGATAGAAAGGCTTGATGGTGGAGGCCAGACAAGAGGGAGTTGCAGCAGAGCAGCCAGGTTGTCACCACAGCCCGAGACAGGGGCAATGCACAGTGTGATATGAGCTCCTGGTAGGTTCTGCAAACGCCGTAGCATAGCAGTTATACCTAAAAGAGTTAAAAATACATTTTAACACCTGGTCTGCCTGACTTGCTGCTTTCTTTACACTGAATACAGACTTGTTCAGTCAAGATAAGCGTTATCTTTGCTGTCGTTGTCGGACAGTTTGTCTTTCTACGAACTGGATTTGCATTATGGGATCACATTTATCTGAGTTCCACAAAAGTGGGCAGAGCCCAGCACAAAGCACGCAGTGGTTCCAGTTTGACCCAGTTCCACGAATTTCTGACACGGCCCGATTCGTGGGAAGTTGGTGGACTCGGTGTTGAAATGTCTCTTCACGTTCGCCCAGGAAACAGGGTTGGCTTAACTAGGCCCTTTATTTCAAACAGAACCGTCACACCGGTCCTTAAAACAATGTGGGAAACCAGGCGACAAATTACATTTGCGTTTATTCATTTGGCCGATGCTTTGAAGAGACGCGCCACTCAGTAAACAACACTGCAATAACAGACAAATAGCTGTGGACGCAATGTGTTGTAAGCAAAGCTTTTTTGCCTCATACCACCATGTTGCTGGTTCACATCCCCCAACTAGGTGAAGAAGTGATGATCAAACAGCAAGTACATCGATAATCATAACAGATGCTGTTTGACTCATTTATGTAGCTGCCAGGAGATCAGAACTGAATGCCAGACTGGATGAGGCAGCTCTAAGGGGCAAAGGGAGCTCATTCTACTACGTCGAAGCCAAAGGTGATAAATACCTGCAGATGTTCCCGCTGTTATGGTGTATTAGTGTTTTGTTCTGCCTCTTCTGAATGGCGACCGCATTCTCTCTCCATACATAAGCATATCTGTCCGTTGTTGGCCGGTGAGTTCATATTAACATTACCTGTAAGACCTTTGAGAATATCTAAGACTATGTAGAGCATGGACTCATGGGTTATGAAAGGATTCCGAGCTCTGAAAGACCTACTGTGCCAACTTTTTTAAAGAATGGTGTGTCCAGGAGCTAATTCAAGCGGCAGAAGACCTGCATGATACTTTCTCATACCATTACTATCATTGTTTCTGTTCCTACAACCCTGGTGTCTAATGAGAATCCAGATGTTGAAAATGACTAAACTGTTTTATTCTACACTGAAGCGGAACTGGATGCCTCACATCTGAAGTTGCCGGTTTCATCCAGGGCTATAGAGAAATTTCAGGTTTCCTCATCATTGGCATTCGAGCCTTTTCTATTTGGGGCTCTGCTGAGTGTCCTGAAAGCACAAAATGGGGGGGTGGTTGTAAAAGAAAGTCCTAGTCCTCCTTAAAATCAGGAGAATGTTTCCCTCTTGTTTTGTTCAATGTTTCCTGTTGACACAGGACTTGAACTCACTGACTTTTCATCACAAGGCTTCCACTCATTGCTCTCCTGCCATAATTTGAATGTTTCTATCTCTCTTACACTCAGTATAAACCTTCCCCCCCTCAGGGCATCTCCGGTGACCAGCAAGGTCCTTATATTTGCCTCTGCTGTAGTTTAAATTCCCTGTCTGTTCTGATGTTTTTAGTTTTTGGAGAAATGGTGCTCCGCAATGCAGTTTTCCTGACTGCACCGAATAAACAGATATTATTGCGAGTGTGCTTGTCTCTCCTACACTGCAAAGTCAAGGTCCAGGTGTATGACGTCCCTCTGGTGTCTCTACAGTACTCCATAGATGAGCTGGATGGGATGATGCGCTGTGCACGCATGTTCCGCACCGTGCTGGCAGATCTGGAGCAGCGCCTGGGAGAGGAGCAGTCCTCGCTCTATGGAGAGCTCACGGAGGAGGAAAGGTGGGGCTCCAGCAACAGGAACCAAACCAGACAAGCTGAGAGGGTTATTGTACTTTATCTGCTAAAAGCTGAAGTATATTTAAAATAATGACACAAGCATACATACACACCTATCGCACGCCCACGGACACACGAGTGAGCTAAAAAGACAGGAGTTATTAAAAATCAGTTCCGAATCTTTGGATCAACACCAAATCGCAATGGTCTCCACATGTCAGGGTTAACAACGCTGTACCCCAGCGTTCAACACACCCTTGGGGGTCAACCAATGCTGTATCCACCACTCCACTCCACACACCATGGGTTGACCAACTTTGGATCACAATGGACACAACACCCTGGGGGTCAACCAATAGCAGACTGCTCACACCAGGGGTTAACCACCACTGGATCCCAACTGTCCCCCCTGAGGGTCCATCAGTGTAGTTTTGCAATGGACTCCATGTATCTGGAGTCAACCAACCCTGTATGCTCATGACAACCACAGTCCAGGGGTCAACCATCTCTGTATACCAGCAGACTCCTCACACCAGGGGTCAATGAACACTGAAACCCAATGGACACCACGCACTCTGGGGGTCAACTAGCACTCAATCACAGTGGGCTCCACAGACTCTTTGACTCACTTTCATAGTTTCTCAATAAACAGTCTACATGGACAGGTTAACTGTAGCATTTTAGGCTACTTACTGTCTGGGATGTGAACTTTTAACCCTGCGGTCATACGCTCAGCTCCCTGCCCGCTCTGATACGTGCAGCCGATTGTTCCAGCTCTCTCGCTTCTCCATTAGCTCCCACACAAAGGACAGAGTATGGGCTGCATCTCATATCTCCATGGTGACTGGCAAACAGTATGTGCAGTTAGCCTAACTGAAAATGGTATCCATCAATCACCAGCAATGGGTCGGTCAGGAGTTACCCTGGGGGTGTGTCACCGTTTCCATGAGTCACACTCATGTCACTTGGTCATTCAGCAGGGAGATAACCAACAGCATAGCAACTGACAAGTCAGAAACCAACTGGTTATTTACTGAATAAATTTTCAAAGTTTGAACTAAGGTTGCACAGCAGCACCCTCATGAGAAGGTGGTCCAACAGCTTTTCATTAGTCAGAACTATTTTTTGTGTTGAGGGATCTGGTGGGGTTGTAGAGATCTTTGTGACCACTGACTTGTAAGAGAGTGATGTGTACAAACACACACACACACACACACACACACACACACACACACACACACACACACACACACACACACACACACACACACACACACACACACACACACACACACACCTCCATGCTGGGCATTGTGTCACACCCCTGTTTCCCTCAGGGCTGAGGTCCAGCTGGTCCAGGAGTTGAGGTCATCCGTGAGGAAGGAGGCCATGGAGCTGGAGCTGCAGCTCACTGAGCTTGCCCACCACTATGACCAGGGCTTCAAAACGGTACTGACAGTATGTCTCACTACCATCTCTGGTCATTGCTGTTACTCTTCACACACTGACAAACTTTCAACCCAGTAAGTCCTTATTAATGGCTTTGTGTCGTCCTGCAGAAAATGCACCAACTCCTGGATGAGCAGTCATACCTGTGTGCCCAGCTGAAGCTCTGCCCAATTAAACCCCAAGTCTGGAGTCCTGCCGCCAGCCTGATCTCTGCCTCCAGGATGAGCCCAGCCCCCCCTCCGAAGACCAGGACTGTGGCGACTCAGTGCTCTCTGCTGCCCTGGCCCCCGCAGGGAGGCAGGGAGGTTCTATTCCATGGACAACGACCCAAACCTGACCGTATCCTGGGAGACAAGCAGAGCAAGCTGGACTTCGTGGTGTTCCTCCAAAGTGTAAGAACCAGAGCCGACCTGCTCTTCAACCACCATGCCCCTTGCTGATCTTATTACTCATCCCTGATCATGACCCCTTCCTGCTGCTTCTCTTTCAGCTGAGGGAGCCACTCCAGTGTTCTTTCACCAGAGACCCTCTGAAGTGAGGAATGCTGGGTAGGAGGAAGGTTCCAGAAGGCTAATATCTGGTCCACCTCCTGGTCATTCGGTTGTGCATCCACATTGATGTGTGTTTCTACCCCATCAGAAGGACTCAGACTTTCGACTGGATGTTCATCAGCACGTGATCCTCCTGTCTGTCGCCTTTCTCTGCAATTACAGAAGACGTTCGCCTGCTACAAAGGAGCACCTCACTTTTATTTATGAGATACTTTATTTATTTTTGACCACGAATATTTTTTTGAGATTTTTGGCAGAAACTTAATATAAATACACACACGTTGTACACACTTTGTAAATGTACCAAAGCTACTTATGGCAAATACTTTGCTAAAGTGTAAATCTGTATTATTATAATTTAAAAAATGTCAGTTATCAGAGGTTTATTTTTGTTTACTTGACAGACGCTTTAAATTCAAAGTTCTTTTGGATTCGGTTGTGGCTCCTCATGAATCATGAATTACTGAGAGCAGTTGGTTTACTGTGAGATACAATAGATTGACTCATGAGCTTCTGATTTGGGCTTTTGGGCTACATCACACTGCAGAACCCTGCAGATGACCATAGATACCATTATTATTATTATTATTATTATTATTATTATTATTATTATTATTATTATTATTAGTTGTTGCTGCTGTTGTTGTTGTTCTGTGACTTATAACAGCATGGCGACTGTTCACATACAGAGTGGAAGCCAGAGAGGTCCAGCAGAGCCTCAGCTGAATAAAGACTCCTGTCCTCATGAAATATGTTTATCTTCAGCTTTGTTGAGCAAATTTCATTTTTTGTTTGGATGAAGATGGAAAGTCACTGGAGATGTGGGGGGGGGTGTTTTCCTCAGTGATCTTCACTGACCAAAGAAGGAAGTGTGTTGTTCTTCTTGTCCCAGCTGCAGCCAGAGGAGATAACTGTGGTGGTGCCTTCAGGACTGCAGGTCCGCTGTGTATAATTTACTGGTTTCACAACAGTCGCTGTTCTGTTATTCTGTTTTTTTGAATACCGGGGCAGTGAAAATAATAGCGACTTAAATCTGCATTAAAACAGGTTTTACTGCTGACTACAGTGTTTTTATTAACTTTTATTTAGCTGAACACCTTTGCTGAAACAATGTACAGCGTCAGGTTGGTGCAAAAAGAAGTTTGCAGTGAATTTCCAGTTTCTACCAGCGGGTATTTTCCCAAACCAAACCAGTGCTTTGCCCCAGAACTGTGACCGGAAGCTGCGGTTGATCGTACTTTGGACATGTCGCCAGAAGAAGTTTTCTCCAAGATGTTGGTGACGGTTGGAAAAGTCGAGCGGAAAAGAAGAGGACAGGTGGCAAACACATGGATGAACTTCACAGGAACGACTGTTGCACCCCTTTACACTAAACACACAAGTGGGGAGTGGAACTTTCTGGAATCACCCTTTTCCGAACGCCTGAGCTGGGCTCCAGAAAGACAACGCAATAAGTAAATAAATAAATGGATCCCTTAAATATTCCTGTGAGTACCGTCGACAAATTTATGCTTCTTATTTGAATTTAAGACACATCCAACAGTAAAAAACAAATTAAGAAGCTTTCCCTGGGACCAGTCCAGTGCTGACACATGATTTTTGGAGTTTTCCATTCATTCACTGGGTTTTACGTTCATAGGTTGGTCTGCGGAAAAAATGCACAAATATAGACTACAGTTTGTAATTTTATCATTCAGTTTGATTGTAGATAGATAGAATCCTGCTCCTTGAGGTTTGCTTTAACACTGCAGTTTACGTGGGAGGAAGGTGATGGAGGAATAAAGGTTAATATGATCAGAGTTAGCGGTAAGTTGGGGTTTTCAAAGCGCTAACTGCACCGGGTCCGTTCCT
This sequence comes from Arapaima gigas, assembly GCA_900497675.1. Lineage (NCBI taxonomy): Eukaryota > Metazoa > Chordata > Actinopteri > Osteoglossiformes > Osteoglossidae > Arapaima > Arapaima gigas. Next base: position 64,341 of record UFQX01000515.1, read on the forward strand.
GAGCTGAGCCCCCCTGGGTGGCGATGCTGAACAATACCAAGAAGACTTGTACACGGGAACTCGGTTTTCCACTCGAGGAGCTGTAGATCTCTGCAATCGGACGTGTCACACAGACGTCAGGTGCTGAGTTACAGCTGTTCCAGCTGCGCCGTGTTTACAGTTGAGACCTCGCTGATGGAGGGGCCACCCAGGGCTGGACGGCATGTGCTCCGACACGTGCTCAACGCACCCCGTCACCTTGCCTCACAAGGGAATGGAAGGCCTATCTCTCTGAAGCTGAAAGAACATGAAACATGGTCATTAATATTGTCTAAATCGGTTTTGCTTTTTCTACACCCATCACCCCACACAAACATTCACAGCCAACTCAGCCCGGCACTACCGGTATCTCACAGGATACAGAAATAAAGCTTTCTTCCTTATTCCTCATTTGGGTTCCGTTTCCTTCAGCTGTTTTCACTACACAGAACCCGAACCCTGAGGCACCTTTAAGGAACAAAGCATGACTCTAATCTTAGGCCGTGTGGTGGCAGATTGACTCTACATTACCTTTTATAACCTTTATTTAGATTACATTTTGGTCCAAAGTGTATTACAGGGTTAAATAATCAACTCTGTTTGCTTATTTTTACAGGATTATTTGCCGTATCACTTCAGGCTAAGATCACAGGTGTTTTGACAGGACAGGCCATGTGGATAGAAAGAAATCCATGCATCCATCTTTTCTCTCTTTCCCTCTATCCTGCTCCTGAACACTGAGAGCAGTTACCTACGCAAGATTCTGCCCACAAGCGTTGCATCCCAATAATGAAATTCACATTTTAGACTATTTTCCATCCATCCATCCATCCGTCCGTCCATCCATCCATCTGTTACCCTCAACTGCTTATCCTGTCAGTTTTATGGAAGTCCAGAGCCTGTCCCAGAATGTCACTTTGTGTTCTTCTACCATCAACCATCGAAATGCATTCTTCCTGGTGCTATTCAAATTCCCATCATTCCCCTTTTCTGCCTTGTGCTGCCATTTTTATTTCCAGGAGAAATGAGTTTTCTGTATTTTTTGTTCTTTAAGCAAACACCGTAAGTGGTACAAAAATGCAGAGGGACATGCTGGCAGCCCGCAGCTTTGGGCTGCCAGCTTGGACGTGGTTCCGACTCAGCCTGTGTGGAGTTTAAAAGTCACTCTGATGTTCCCGTGGGTTTCCTCTCACTGTCTGAAGAAGACCACGCTAAACCACTACTGCTCCCTACTTTGCAAAAGTCGCCAAATCCCCCCTTGAAGTCACTAAACCAGCACTAAAAACATCTTCTCCAGGCAACGTGACAGCAGTATTTTATGCACAATATGTCAGGTTAATTTTTTTACGGAGCAACTGCCCCATCACATGTTCTAAAGCAGGAGAGATGTGTTTTCACCCTTTCAGGTTTTTAACCTTTTCTTCCAGACAAGCCTGCACAGGATAGGCTGTCGCACGATGATGTCGTGACCCCGTGGTCAGTCGATCGCAATTTTTCCCGATGTTCAGTCGAACAGTTCGATGACCACCCTCTGCTACAGTCCCCGCAGTTCAAGTGCTTAACCTGAGTTGACACAACAAAAATTCCCGTTCTGTATAAATGGGTAAGCATAAATCACTGCGGCTTAATACATAAACGGTGTGATTTACCTCGGAGATGAATAAATGCAAATATATGCCTTCTGATGATCTTTGTAGTAGCCACGACCCGACGACTTGACAATCCTTCTGCATTTCTGGTTAAAGATACTTCTTCAAAAACCACAGAACCCTGATATGAATCACAGCACTTTATCACTTTACACATTTCTTATTGCACATATATTGCATTGCATCCACTTCACCTGCAGAACCTGAGCTGTATATGATGGCTGGGAAGTGATCTTATCACACACTGCGATATGAAGACTACGAGTTAATATTTTGTTGGAAAAGCAAGGACAGAGTGCAGAGGTGAAAGGTCAAGAGCAGGAGGGTGTCATTTGCGTGCCAGAGACTGGTGGGTTGACATCACTCCCTGCGTTCGAAGTGATGCTTTTTGCTGAGGGTGGGATGCGGTTTGTCGTGAGGTCACTTCCTGTGTCGCAGGGAGATGCGCTGCAGTTGCCGGGCTTTGCTCCTGGCGTCGGTGGGCCGCCCCTCTGCTCTGCGCCCCTCGGGTGCCGGGTAGGACCTGGCGCAGTAGCTGGGCTTCTTATAGTAGCGGATTATGTCGTACTTGCCGGTCACATCTGGAAGACATGAACATACCGTGGTAATTCCATGGGGCTGTACCCTGTCCTTTCCTCAAGGACCTGGTCTCACAGAGAAAAACCTGCTTTGTTTTGCCTCCCTTTACTTAAAAAGGAACGACAGGTGGCGTAGTGGTTACTGCAGTCAAAGCTGCCATTTTGGAAAATGTCAAGCTCTTTATAAAGGTATTTACCCTGAAATTAAGCAGTAAAAAAAATCACCCTGTCAACGTGTTAAAAATTAAAAGTACCTCAGAGTACAAACCTTTCACTGTACAGTAATGGAGAAAGAGTAATAAATAGATTAATGTTTTAAATAAAAAAAAATTCTGCCAGAGAAATATTACACAGAATGCATGTCGGTGATTTACTCTTTTTCTTTTGTGCCAAAATGAGAAAATAAGGACACCGAGTCGTGATCTGAGCCCTTTGAATTCAGATTTATTGTCACAACAGTGCAATAATATGATATTAACACTGCAACAACCATGACCGACAGGTCAGCACAGTTTTATTCTTCATTGTGATTAACAGTATAGTTGTTTTTTTTCTTCCCCACTCGAAACGCTGAAATAAATGCGAGAACAGCGGGATCAAAGATGATGCTGAAAAATGGCTTATGAAGCGTCTTCAGACAGAGGGATCGAAACAGAACCAGGAGAACGAAGCGACCTCCTGCTTTCAGGAGCTGCACGGTCGCAGGGGCCTCTTTCCACAGACGCACCAGCGACGCTCTGGTGGAAAGCGTGAGGGGTGCAGTGCACGTGCCAGCCAGCAGGTGGGGCCATTTAAAAAAGAAAGAAAGAAAAAAACACTTCCAGCATAATTTACATGCAGATTTTAAACTTTTTTTTTTAAAGCAGTCCCAGGCTGGATAAATAAGAAAACGTGAAAAGGCCAAACTGGTGGTGGTGTGAAACTTTGCCAAAATATCACTCAGTCCCTCCCTTTCAAACCCTCCCTCTCTGTCCATCCATCCCTCTCCTTTGCACCCCCTCCACCCATTTACCACCTATTCAATCTCTGTGGTCACAAAACACAAAAACCAGGTGAGTGATGGTGTTCAGGACGGGGGTGGGGCTTTGGGAGACATGTTCATCCAATAACAGGGGCAGTAGTGGGACTCCTGGATTAGGAACCCGGGTGGTTTAAATGATGCTGCTATAACAACAGAGAAGAAAGTCTAATCACACAGTTGGAAAAAAGTCCTGCTTTATATTTGGAAGGGAAAGAGGGAAACACATATTATTGTACAGTTTGTGACTTATTCAGTGGTGACGCGTCTACAGAATCGCTCTGCGTGTACATCCAACGAGGCAATCGGTTTTTTTCTAAACAACACCTACACCCTGGCATTCAAACTCTCGGTTTCCTAATTCCTCATCTAATGTTTTATATATTAACACCCGGCTCAGTATCTGAGTCCCAAAATCCCAGAACAGTGGGTGTCATCTGATCGAAGCTGAAGCACGCCAGAGAAATCCTCAAAACCAGCGCAGGTGCGAATGTGACACTAGGTGGCAGCACTGCACCCTGCAGCTGTTCTCAGTCTTTGCCTCGTGTGGCCTGGGTTCAAACGCTGTCATTTCGGCCACTTCTGTTCAGCCGGTACAAACCGCAGTAAGAGTTGGCTACAGCAGCTACGTAGTATTGTTTGTCTTTCTAATATTCTTATCATTTCTTTGTTTTTAAAATAAATCTGATGATTAAATTTTGCTGAAATATAATGGAATGAAATATAATTTATGGCTATAAATTTAACAGTGTAACTGCATATAAACACAGATTCCTATTAATTATTAATCCAGATGTATTTTACGCTGTTTAATAACATCAGTAACTGTTTGATAAAGAGGTAATCGGGGTTCAAGGGCTCTTTATTGAAAATGAATGACAGGAATTTTAGAGAGTATTTTGGGGAAACTAACTGGGGTTTCTCAGATAAACCCCAAATGAATCCTAAGCTTCCTCATATGGAAAAATCCAAATAGCTTCCCGATATTCAAGTTTGTGATATTGCAGCCATTTCCAGCAGTCAATAACCTCAGATACCGGGGTATAGGTATATTTTTCATTCTGTCTTATAGGCAGAGCTTTGCCATCTTTCCTGAGTACAAAGAGGATTTTCCAGAAGAACACTCCAGCGAGAACATGCACACTTTTTAAATGGTTAAAAGTTGTGTATATACTCTGATTTAAAAAAACACACACACACACACACACACACACACACACGGACTTTAAAGTATTTCCACAATAACATCTTTTTAGCACTTTATTTGTGGCATCAAAAGAAAATTTGGAGTCTCTTATTTGAAGGACCGGCAAAGTGAGTTCTGTAAATTTTCCAGAAATCTGTTGCGCTCAGAGAACTTAAAACACTTAATTTTGTGTTGCGTTTCGTACATTTTGGTTGGTTTGGTTGCTGGATGAAGCAGCAATAAAGCTCACAATGGAAAAGTCGCAAGAAATGCAGATGAGCTTCTCTGAGAATGAACTAATCGCTGAGATCATCTCTCCTGAGCACGTTGGCCTGTCGTCCTGTTCCATCTCACAAATATGTCCCATATATACATTTGCTTTATAAACCGACTGGAGAATCACAAATGCCAGATCGCGTCATACAACAGCAGCGGAAGTCTGAATGTTTCGGCAGAAAAGCACTTGTCACTCATGCGGCCTAGAAGGTGTCCGGAAGCCCACCGGGTGGCACAGCGGCGACGGTCCCATCCGCGACATTTCAATCATCCTTCTGTTTTCTTTGTGTGCCACTGAACCCGAACAGCGTCGCTGTGTGAGGTGTAAACTTGGCGTCGGATGGAAGCGGAAGAACACAGTGCGGCAGATAGGAGCCCCGGGAGCTGCTGTCCGAGCGCAGTGAGGAGTCCAAAATATGGGTGACGGCAGAGAAATGCGGCCGCCATGTCGTTCAAGCAAGCGGTTCTCTCGGGTCGTCCAAACTATCTGCGCTGCCTTTTTACACAAAACCACAGCAGACACCCTGAGTGGCTTACGGCGGCGTGTAAAACCCGGTTCTGTTCTGGGTAAAAACTGATATTATTAAGCTAATTATTACAAATATAAGAAGTTCAGGGAGAGAAATTCACCTGAACCACTTCTGCTAACTAAGGGTCACCAGATCACCTGTGTTTCGGAGCTCTCCTCTTGTGCTCAAAGGCAGTTGATCCCACTGCCTGCTGCAGTTCCTTGAGCAAAGAACTTACCCTGAATTGACACGGTAAAAGTGACTCTGTTGTACATGTAGGTAAAACAATGCAAGAGGGGGTAACACTGTAACTTACGCTGGAGACAAGTACGGGCTAGGTGATGGAGCTGGGCTGTAAACGTGGTTATATCACAGTGTGCTCACAGTACTGGTTGTATCGCAGGAAGGGACAGTGTCACGAGAGGAAAAACATCAGCATCTTGCCGAATTTTTAACTAATTATTGTTTCATTCTAATAAATTATCCTTAATCGAGCTGGTTATCAAAAACCTTCTCTCATTTTACTGATGTTAAACACAACCTTAATCCATAACACTATCCCATACCCACAAGCACAAACTCTTACCTCTAACCACAACCCCTAACCACTAAATACTAACATCTAACCATAACCATAACCACAACCACTAACCCTAACTGTAACCCCTAACCCTAACCACAACCTACTCACTAATGCTTACCTTTAACCACAATCCTTAACCTTAACCATTAAGCATAACCACAACCTCTAACCTCTAACCATAACCCCAACTCTAAGCACAACTCTTAACCACTAACCCTAACCATTAAGCACAACCACAACCCCTAACCCTAACCACTAACTAGTAACCCTAACCACTAATGTCACCCTGAGAAGCCACTGCTGATTTTAATGTTGTTACACCAAGTGTGCATAAATATTATATATATATATCATATATATATATATATATATATAAGTGGAATATCTTTACTTATGATAAAAACACAAATGTGTTAATTTTTCTGTTTAGAAAAAAACATTTTAAAAATCCAGTATTTTGGATTTGTACTCAGCCTTTCAGCGCGTAATACTGATGCGCTGAAAGGCTGCGGAGGATCACAGGGACTGGTTAATGGTCAATACTGGTTCATTCTGTTTTGTACTTAAACACATTTCCCTCCCATAAACCCCCCATCGACCGCAGTTTTCCACACTGCTGGGGATCTGAGACCCCCCCCCCCGTGCCCCCCATTCGGCGCCTCTCAACATTACAGTTACCAAACACAGTCGCTTGTTTTCCTCTAGCCATCAGAAAGCTCAAATATAACTTGTAATTAATAAATATTACAATTACTTTATATAATTCTGTTGCTCACACAGCTGGGGGTGGACTAACGCTGATGCTGGCTGCTGAAGACGTTCGCAGGAAGACGTAACTGTTGGAAACGTCTGATATCCAGATCTCTCGTGTTTGACATGAGAACGTGAAACGTTTTTATTTTTCTTCTCGTTTTTTTCTGGTTAAACCCAAACCTAAACATTCTCTGCTGGGAATAAGAGCAATAAGCAGTTCTTCTGCTTTCCTTTCCTAGAGAAACACTTTATGGCAAAAAGATATAGAAATGAATCAATTTTACACCCAAAGTACCAGTAGTATGAATAATGATAATAAAAACAACATTTTTAAAGTATTACTAATAATAATGTGGATTTAGGCTTTGGCATCCTTTGCTGTGCTCTGTTCCCATTTGAAGACAAATAAAACAATCATGATGGCTACCAGAGGGATTGGCACAGTTTAGGATCTCGACCCAAAGCCGTTCTGCTCAGGCCACCAACACGTCGACAGACACTACTGCCCGCTAGTGTCCTCACCCTCCACCGACTGCCGACGCCCATCTGTTCCCCCGTCCCCCCCCAGTCTGCCACACCCCGGACCTCCATGCAGCGCAGCTACAGGCAGCGGCGCCCGGTGCAAATGCCGCAGCCACTAGCGACCAAAATAAAAACACACACGAGGCAACGCTCCTGTCCCGCTCCTGCCTCACCACCTCCGTTCTGTCAGGCAGGGAGGGGCCTGTAGCGCCTTCCACAGGGAGGATGTTTCAAAGGTGGAAAATGATCACAGCACCTCCCTCTACCTCACACTCCTACCCCACCACTGAACACACTTCCAAGAAGCAACAAAACATGGTTAAAAAAGAAAACAAAAAACAGTGTGTCCACTAGGGGGCAGTGTGGCAAAGTGAGCGCAGGCCCCTCCTGGGAATTAAGTCTTTTTGTTGGGAAATGAAACTGAGCTGGTGGTTAGTTTATACGGGCCGAGCCGCAGAGGCCAAGGCTGCCAGGGACGCGGGCCGACTGGGTCGCTTAGTCCTCTTCTCGCCGGAACCTGCTGGAAACAGGAGAGATATGGCACTTTCAGTGACATGGTCCCAGGTCCCACAACTGAAGGTGGGCCTGCTATCGATAAGCATGCAGACTCTGTGTGTGTGTGTGTGTGTGTGTGTGTGTGTGTGTGAGGTAAAAGGGCCCAGAGGTCACTGGTATGGAAGCTGCTTTCAGTGAACCAGGTTTAAATATTTTGATCAGCCACAACCAGGACTGAAAAAACATTCCAGAGTTTAAATGCTCTTCCCAGCTCTCCTCACTTCACTCCCAGTTCCTCTGGGCACAACTGAACCGCGAGAAACTGCACATTGAAAAGACCGGACATTTTTTTAAACTGTTTTTAAAAAAGGAAAACAACAAATGTCAAAGTGGAATTAAACATTATTTTACTTCAATATCTCATTTACTTGCATAAAACTTTTTTATTGCGACATAGCGTATTTATCTTTTATCTATACGGATTTGTTTATCTTTAATTTATCTGTATCTGTATCATCTTTTTGTTTACTCTCTTTTTTCTTCCTGTTCTGTGCACCGTGGACCCACAGAACTTCATTTCATGCTCCCTTGTTTACCTGCTGCATAAGGGTCTCCAACAAGTTCTTGATTCTTAAATAAAAATACTATAAATAAAGTTATATTGGGCATTCACTTATTTTTAAAACATCTGTTATGATTGTGACGTGTTAAAATAACACATTTTATTTGCATGTAACAGGGCTGTTGCATGATAGACTGGAACAGCCCTGTTAAATGCAAATAAGACCCCCAACCCCCCCCTAATCCTGGCCATAGAGGGGTGGATGTCTGCTGCCTTATAGACATCAGCCATCTGCAATTTCAGTAATAAATTACCCCATCATGTTACCCTCTTTAAATGCTATTTGGCACTTTTTTGTGAAACTGGAGATAATGAGTAGTGACCCCATCCTTCAAAGGGCAGTTCCACAAAAACCTGGAGAGAGACTCCGAAACTGAACATGATCATTAAACTGCACGCCATCTCATATATGACACCGTCTGCCTGGGAGCCCTGGAAAAGTGAGCACATTATAACTTTTTTCATGTGTCACGGAGGGTGAAACGGCCAGGAAACACAGGATATGAGAAGAAAATGGACAGAAGGTGACAACTGTACGTTGATTTAATACTGCATGGTGCCAATACTGGTACGATAAACATTCACAGATCTGAATTTCTGCTGTAACGGCTCTTGAATGTTGATACCTACGTATCGGTATCCAAATGGAAGGTTGTGTCATAAAGAATTTTTATCTGAGTTTTATTCATGATAAAAAATAAAGAAATATAAAAATAGATACACTACAGTACCGCACAGTGTACTGTAGTAAAATAATACTGAATGTATCGTAATAAACTCGCTTGTGTCCTGTTGCATTTACTGAATTTAGTGGAAGCCAGAGGTGCTGCATGGGGGGTATCAGTTGTTTCTGCTTGTTTTGCTGTGTCTCAACACATTTGCACCACATCACCACGTTTATTGTGCATTTTATTTTTGAAAAAAACATACATACTTAAATGCGGGTTGTGGTGTGTAACAGAGGCGGACGGCGGGTCACTTGGACACGTTTTTATTCCCTTTGTTTAACTTGTCATAGGACTGAAGGAGGGCTGCGAACCTCTCACCTCCCATGTGTGACGCAGTGACTAATGTGGAACGTGCTGTGCTGTACCCACCGCACCATGTGCTACGAACAGCATGTTCGTGACAAATTTGTTTTCTAATGAGGCAGCTGGTATTTACAGTGTTTGTTTGGCTCGAGTCGTGGCTTAATAGTTATACAGGTGTTTTCCGATGGGCTGGGGGCACATTATTTATTTATTTCCAACATTTCAAATAACGGAAAACAGACAGTGGGTACTGGAAAAATTCGGTGCCCGACCCCTTTTCAGGGGTGAATTAGATCTGGATACCAAGGGATTCCTGCGTATCTATTCCTGTTGATTTGGGTGAAAGGTCAGCATATATGAGGAGGTCCACTGGGGGGGTTCTCCTGGGTAGGTCACACAGCAGTGTCCACTGGCATGAACCCTCTTACTGGTCAGGATGGAGGTAGGTCAGGGGATCTGGGGGTAAAAAGAGTGTTTACCATCGGGGGTCTTTTTTTCACTGTCATCACATTCAGGCAAGTCAGCTGTTTCTGGCACCTCTCCTGCGATTTAAAGGAAACCAAAATCAGGAAAACCAAACCGGGAGCCTTTCGCTTCCCGCAGGACAGCTCTGAAAACCTGACAGCCGTGTAGAAACCACAGCTGACAAAACAGTAGCGGGAAGATGCAGTTGTCCAGGTGGAGGTGAGGGGTTACGCCCTCACAGGTGTTGAGCATCAGGTTTCTGACAAACTGTTTCTGACAGCTCCTCCAGTACGAGGACTTGTCAACTTACACATTTTCAAGGAGGCCAAAATTCTCCAGTTTATTTTAAATTGTATTTTTTCAAATCTCTTTAAAAAAAGTGTCTGTAGAGAAGCAACATGATCACTAACCCGACCGACAGGGGAATGTGACTCACCTTCGGTCAACTCGCTTCCACACTGTTTTACACATTGCGTTTGGTGCTACTAAAGGTGGGGTATCAGTAAAATCTGGAACGGTGCGCATATTTATGGGATGAATCAGTCAGCAGTGGGTAGTGAACAGGAGTTTGTGGTGAGAGTCTTTTCATTTTTAGCCTGTTTAAATTATTCATAATAAAGTTAAAAAAAAATAGAATGAAAGGTGTGTTTTACTCATTATACCTGTATACGCTTTTTTCAAACTATCACCATAAAGTGAGGGACATATCTGTTATTTTCAATTGAGACTTGGAAGCTGAAGTGACAAAGGGAGTCAGTGCAAAACATCCTCTACTGCAGTTATGAACACTGTTATACATGATGGCTACAACTGTGTAAAAGTGTGCAAAATCCTGCATAACACAGCAAAAAACTAATAATACTTTCGTTTCAGTTCCTCTCCCATATTCACTGCCCATAGCAAAGCAACACTCCTGATGGTGATGTTCACCAAGACCTGGAGACCAGCAGCAGACTGTCTACCTGCCTGAGTGTGTCCATCAGTGAGGATCTGGATGAAATACAGGTGAATCCCATTTTACACACTGACTTTGCTCCTGAAAATGCTGTGCAACTCAAAAGTGCGTATAGTGGGGTGGTATTTAAATGGAAAAAATTATAATGCGTTTCCAGCCGATCTGAAAACCTCCAAATGAACCTTCACAAATATCACTGAAACACTGTAAAACACCTTGTACCACACACAGGGGGTCAAGCAGCACAACACACATACAGGGCATCATGCCATGCAGCACAGCGCGTGCACGCACACACACACACACACACACACACACACACACACACACACACACACACAAGCAATCGCTGTGCTTTATTTATGAGCATAAAGTAGAGACACTGCGCAAATGGGTGCAAAGAAAGCGAACATTAGGCACAGCACTGTAACGATTTTAGCAAAGTGTGTCCCTTACAGGCTGCCGTACCACACGACGTTACGTCACAGGGCAGTGCTGTGCAGGAATAAGCTACTCACGCCACACGTGAACTTTGAATTTTTTGATTCCTTGCAGATCATTTTATGGTTTTGCATTATTTCTGAGCATCTATGGCACTAACCACGTGCTGGTATTAAAATTTTAGTTGTGTTACAATGAAATTGCACTTATACCTGTATATGTGGAGAAATAAGAGCCACTTGACCGCTAGTGGAGCAGATGATACCGAATCAACCAAAGGTCCAGCTAAGCTCCACCCTCAAGGCAGTCTGGGCATTCTGCTCCTATGGTTATATTCTGGCAGCTTCTATTGATACCCTCGCATTAAATCACTGCACCTGTCTGTCAGCATCATTCTGGGCATGAACTACAAACCAGCGCCAGGCACAGGGAGACCAGCAGGGGGCAGCAGACAGACACGACAAACAGCAACAGGATCAGCTGCTGAGGTTGGAAATCGACGAGGCCTCGAGGTTTGGCACGAAACACGAGCGCAGTTCAAACACACAGATCAGGTAAAGTGCCTGAAATGGCAGAGCGCCACCTGGAGCCGAAACGCAACCATGCAACCATTTGCCAACGTGGCATCAGGTAAAAAAGACAGTCAGTGGGGCAACTGAGTAGGAATGTAGTGACAACTTCACTGAGAACTTTACTAACACCCCTTAAAAAAGCCTGTTAAAGTTCTGATTCCATGACCACAGGTAATGGTTAACTTTTGATTTACATACATCTGGGGTGTAGAAAGTATTCACCTCCTCTGACTTTCACCATAGGTGGAGGCTGTGATTTTTAAGAACAGTCAGTGTTATGGGGGTGAATACTTTTCAAAGCTGGACTCTTCGATTTTGTCATTTTTAGCAGAATGATCTAGAAGACTGGTGAGAATGAGGCGGGGCTTTCGGTGCTTTTGGATATAGAGTACAAAGGCAACATTTGGGACGCAGAACTATGCAATAGATATCTCCTGAAGCAAATTCTCCATGTCCATCCCTATGTTTCCAAAGAGTTGGACCCCCCCCCCAGTTGGCAACACTTGAGCCCAAGAGGAAGGATAAAGGGCGATAACTCAGTGGACGGCTCACGCCGTGGGTTCAAATCTCACGGCAACAGTGATGTTCTGTGCAGCGATTTGCCCCTTTATACAGCAAGGTAGTTGTTTTTGTATCAAGGCGAGTCCCATGATGAAGGGCAATACAGTAGGAGATTGGATTCAAACGTGTCCTTTAGTTGCCCAGTGATGGCTCTAAACATTACTCCACCTGCTGCCTCTGGTCTCCGCTCTGCCCTGGGTTTCCATGACAATGATCCTAATGGCTAAAATGGATATTGACTCTGAGTAACGCATCACTTTGGGGAAAAGCATCTGATAAGTGAAGAAATGTTAATGTAACCAATAGGTGGAATACCAAAAAATAAAACACACACAGACATTACTAAGTGGAGATGAAACTCGATCAAGGAGTGTGTGGGAGTTTACACAGAATTACCACAAAAATATTTCCTTACTGTCTGGGACAGAAGGGCAATTCCTTGACCATTATGCCCCCTGTTGGTCTCGATACACAGGCTGCTGTGAGCAGTGTGATGTGTGACGTGCAAAAAGCTAGACAGATGGGGACAGAAAAAGCACTGTACCATTTTGGACTGGCTGGTTGCTGTCAGAACTCCTGGTACTGCTTGGCTCCTCAGCTTCCAAGCTGCTGGGATCCGGTCTGGATGGTGACTTTCCCTCTTCTCCAGTCTCCTTGCTCCCAGTCTCCTCCTCTTTGCCTTTCTCCTCTTCGGCGGGTTTGTTCTGATCCAGTTCGGCTTGGCTCGGCTCGACTTGTGGCGACTCCTCCTTCTTGGACTGCCCGCCCTCCACCTCCTCCTGTGCCGCCTTCTCGGCAGCCTCTTTCTTTGCCTTCTCCTCCAGGTCTGCAGGAAGAGAAGCTCTTTTAGAAGCCATCGCAGGTCAGAGGTCAAGTGCTACGTTAGTCTCCGCCCACAGCCACACCCATGCAGAGCCCACCCACATTCCTTGATCTTCCCAACACACCTTTGGTAGCCTGCGCTTTCCACTTCTCACGGTTCTTCTGCACCTCCTCATTCCATGTGGCCTTGAAACTCTTGAAGTCGACAGAGAGCAGTGAGCAGTTGAGCAAGGTGCTGCCTTCCGACCCAGTGCTCTTAACCCCAGTCCGCTTCCCGTCTGCTGCTGTGATGTTGTTCAGACTGTGAATAAGAACCGGGGGCAGGAAGATGGTCATTTCTGCGGTATAAATGTAACAATTCATAAACCTGATGAGGAAGCATTCATGGTCGAACCCTAAGAAAGAGATGGGTCTGTAGTATCACATCACCCTTAGCAGGATAACATGGTCATAAAGAATAAAAATATATACTAAGAACGCAAAATAAAAATAGCAGAAGGACCATGAAGCTACTGTGGGACTGGAACCCAAATCAATGATGGACATGAGAGAAGGATTTCAACAAATGGAAAATCTATAAAGTTACAGATAGAAATGAAACTTTAAGCAGCGATGAACAGGGGAAGGAGTGGAAGCCAGAGAAATAACAAAGAGAGATAAAACAAACAATCCTGAGAAAATGCAAATAGTATCTGACTTGAAAACTTGGCCCAAGAATCGGTCCATTAGTCAAGAAGTTCAATAATCCAATGCAATATGGAGCAGTTTTTTATGCAGCTACTTCTGTGCCTCGCAGCAGCAAAGCAGCGGCAATGGACTGAGTGACTGTATTTGGACAGCTGCACGTCTACATTTGTACCTCCTGTATCCTGGTGGTGAAATGCATTTTTCTTTACTCAGTTGTACCCACTTGAGAAAAGTATCTGCTGAATGAACAACTGGGATGTAATCTAGACAGCTTTGCAGGATGGGAGGCAACAGCAGAGTTTTTCAGATGGGAACAACACAGCACTTCAGCCTCTCTTTCTCACATGCTCTCCCCTCTCTCAAAACTGTAATCTTTCCTTGTAGGTCCTTCATCATGCAGCAAGTCTCAAGGAAACCAGACTGGTCTGTAGGTGAAAGAATGATGCATTGACAGAAAATCCTTGGATTTGCTCACACAACGTCTTGAGACACAAGCCAATTTCAGATTGATCTAAAGAAGCAGAAGCCCACGTGGCAGGAGGCTGAGGAACGGTGGGACACCAACCTGGATCGTCGGAATCCCGTCAGGCCAGAGCGAGAGGCCTCTTCGATGAGCGGTGTGACGATCTTCTCAGTCATGTCAGAGAGTACGGTGAACGTAGGTTCCACAATGAAGTCGATGAACCCTGCAAAGAGGAGCCGGCCACAAACAGCGGAGCCCGTGATCAAAATACAAAGTCTAATCGCTCTGTTATTCATATACACTTTTCCGTATGGTTTGTGTCAATAAAGTATCTCCAGACTTCTCATCTCATGTCAAGCACAATCTGAAAACCAGAATCCACCTCCATAGGTGGCTGAGTGGTTAAGGCTTTGGACTTTAGCTCTAATAGATATGAGTCTTCATGGATTCAAACCCCCCCCCCTCTGGTAACCTGCTGTTTGAAATTCTCTTTACCTGAACAGGTGCAACTCTTAGTGATTTTTGTTACTGAATCAAACTTCCGACTAAGAAGTGTAAAAATATCACTAAAAATATAAAGTGCTGTCTTGCTTTCTACTAAGACAAAGAGCTGCTGGCAGTGCAGTGGTACGAGTGCTTGCCTTGCCTTCAGAAGGTTGTTGGGTGAAATCCCTACCCTGCAGAGCGAAAGCGCATGTAGCTGAATATCTAAAACTGTAAAGCAGAAACTAACTTCTCTCAAGGCTGCATGATGATTATATATTTAACTTATAAAAAATTAAACATTTTCAGGAAGTGTCTGGTCAGTAACCCCAGTATGATCATTATTTTTCACATTAATGTCAAATGTGACTTAGAAATTAAGACAAGCAGCTGTATGGTCAATAACACTGTATGACATTTCATCTTCAGAGTAAGAACCACAGTGAAGATACTAAAACGCAAGAGGGATTTAAACCAGCAACCTTCAAAACCCTCTTCATAGCCACAGCACCTTACACTGTATAATTTTACTTCAAGATGCTGCCTCACTGTCACAGAATAAACTTAGACTAGTTGTTCTGAAGAACAAGAGGGACTAGTGTTTGTCAAGAGTCATCAGTAGGAGAAAGAGTGGGATTCAAGCCCACAGAGAGTTATGCAGAGCAGTCCTTGAAGGAAAGACCTTAACCACCTTCCCATCCTGGTGACGAGAGAAAAGCTGAGACTCAGCAACCTGGTGTTTGTGGTTTGTCAATAGAGATGTGACAGGGGGTCCGATCAATCTGGGGACGGGACTCTATTGTTGAGTCGTGGTCATGCATTAGAACATGAAAATGGAGCAGCCGGAGGCTGGGACCCACCGATCTGAGACTGGGCAACCATGGTTGACTTGCGGTCACACAGCGGAGAGAACGGCAGTCCCAACTCAGCCTCTTTGTCTCCCTGTGGAGAAAGACATGGCAGCATCATCCTGCTTCAACACTGACCACTCGTCAGGTCCAGGAGACTTAAAAAACCCCCACATTCGTCCCACTTCTACTTCTTCTGTAATCTACTTTCTTAATTTTGTACATGTTTCAAAACAACACATAAGAACCATCTTTATGTGGCCAGCAGACAGCTGCCAATAATGTTCCCTCCAAAAGAATCAGAGTTTGGGTCCAACTAAACCCAACTCACTTCCACTGTGTTTACAGCTTATGTCTGGTAACTAGCAGGAAGAAGAGGAACGTTGCACACGTTCATGGGATGAATCGCTTAGCAGTCAAAACTGACGTGGAACTTTGGAAAATTCTGCGTTTAAATTCGCCATCATTTCAAACTAGGTCTAATTCTTGATGTCAATTAAATGAATTTTAACAACTGCGTAAATCCAGGGACATCTCCATTGTTAAGCTTTTATTGATCGTGACTTTGCATGCAAAACAAGCTGCAAGGAAACTTCTGATCCAAACTGTGCTGGGAAACTGAGCCACATAGATGGCAAAGGTGTCATGGAAACTTTGGAGCTGGAAGCGTAACGGGATTAAACTCCACCGTGCTGCAGTTAGTGTGTGAGGTTTGGGTCCATTAGTGATTCTGTATGAATCGACCTCTGCGCCCCGAAAGCATCTCTCACGCACTCCTGTCGATGCCGGGTGGAGCTCTCGGGTTGCCGGGTGGTTACGGATCAGAGCTGCATCCAGAGGCTGCCGAGTTCAGTATCTCACTCGCTCCGTCTGCAGTGACTTGACTGGCCGTGGCGAATACTGATAGTTTTTTAATACTGTAAATTATTAGGGTGACAACAAAAGGCCCTCTGGCGTTTTCGGTAACTGCTGGCGCGGTTAGACTCATTGCCTCTCAAGTTAACTGCCCCGCACCTGTCAGATGCCAGACACACAGAGTCCAACCACTCAGGGGCAATAAATCCAGACTAAAGCTGTGATTCTTGGAACGGGTCGAGATTGTCGGCTGGGGGTCCTGGAGGAATTAGACTTGGAGAGATGGAGAATCCAGCGTTTGGACCAATTCTGAAACATTTCCCCCAAAAAACTCTTTCCTCAGTTCAGTGTGGGATGCAGTGCTTTGTCTTATTTTATTATTGTTATTATTATTTGCCAGTTTCAGCAGTCTGCAAATGTTCACTGGCCTCTCATTTCGCCAGCAGTCAATTTACGGGCCTCTTTCTACTGTAGTTTAAATGTAGCCCGATGCTATTTAATAATACAATTTAAAAAAGCAATAAAAAGAGTTAGAGGTTTTCGTTCTACTGTTTTTTTGAGCTCCGTTCGTGAATTTTACAGAATCTAACCTATAAATGAATTACCATACAGTTCTAGAAAAAAAGTATTTGTTCTGTTCCTGATATTATTGCACATTTGTCACACTGAATGGTTTCAGATCAGAAAATGCAATATTAAACAACGGGAACTGTGATGAACACAATTTTAAATTATGACTTTATTTTAGGAACAAAGTTATCCAATACCCATATCTCCCATGTGAAAAAGTAACAACCGGTTGTGCCACCTTTAGCTGCAACAATTGAACTGCTCATTTCAGGCCCTGCCACAGCGTCTCTAGAGGGTTAAAGGCAGGACTTTGATGAAATATCTTGACCAAGGACACGATTATCATTTCCCTCCCAAAACTTTCATAATGATTCTTCTCAGCCATTCAGATGTAGACTTGCTTTTGTGTTTTGGATCGTTCCCTTGCTGCAGAACCCAGTTACACTTCAGCTCATGGACAGATGATCAAACATTCTTCTTACAAATTTCCCAGTACAGTGCAGAATTCATGGTTTGTTTAATAGTGGCACATTGTCCAGCCAAACACCCCCACACCATCACACCACCACCACCACCATGTTTGACTGCTGGTAAAACGTTCGCACTGAGAAATGGCTGCATTTGCTATACACCACACATGATGGGACCCGTGTCATCCAGAGTTCCACTTATCACTCACTTGTGCATGGAACATTGTCCTAAAACACCATCCAGGTGTTTTTTTTACAGATGAGACAGGCACTGACGTTCCTCTTGGACAGCAGTGGTTTTCATCTTGCTACCCTCCCACGAATCCCATTTTTTGCTCAGTCTCTTTCTTATTGTAGTGTCATGAACATGGACCTTAACTGAGGCTAGAGAGGACTGCCATTGTTTAGATTTCCTTCTAGAATTTTTGGTGACTCCCTGGATGAGTTATCACTGTGTCTTTAGAGTAATTTTGACAGGCTGACCTCTCCTGGGAAGATCCACTGCTGTTCCATTTGGAGATAATGACTCTTGTTGTAGTTTAGCGGTGTCCCAAAGCTTCAGAAATGACTTTGCAACCCTTTCCAGATAAATTCCAAAAGCTTTTTTCCTCACCTCCTTTGATCGCAGCACAGTGTTCCTATAGAAACTTTGTGGTGGCCACTTCACTCTTGTGATGATGTTCAGCACATAGTGAGGTTTACATTCAACAGGGCTGCTGCAGTCAAGCCTGTCTCTTTATCTAACCTAACTATAAATTCAATTTAATCATTTGGTTTATTGACTAACTAAGTGGAGCCGTTACTTTTTCACAGATCTGTTCGTCATTTTCAATGATTGTGACTTTTTATAAACAAAAATAAATTACAAGTCGACTTCTGATCCCAAATGCATTTATCAGAAAATGTTGCGAGTTCTGTCTGCTATTTGACCTTAGTAAAGGTCTTCAGAGATTTGGAGCAACAATTGAATGTACATTTCTTCACATGCGTTGAACATGGAACCCCAGATAATCACCACCTTATTTTTCCCACCCACTGAAACTGGAAACCGTGAGCGTGGACAGAGAGCATAGCTCACCTTAGGAGGAGAGAATAAGTGTTTGGGTACATTGCTCAGGTACAACTCACTTGTCTGAAGAATTCCTCCAACAGGGAGCTGGTCCAGTGGTGGTGCATGTCCCAGTTCTTTGCAGGATGGCTGATGTCCGCCGTGTGCAGTAAGAGAGATAAGGCTTTCGGCTTGTCAATCCTGCAGCGGAGGAAAACGGTAGAACCGTCACGATGCGCTTACCTTGAGATTCTACGGTTTTCACTCACTTTTACTCAGTGCTTGAAGCGGAAAAAAGCGGCGGAGCTTCCCTTATTGGCACGTTGTCTCGTATTGGTCAGCACCAGCAAACCATTAAGTATTGAATGTTGAATTTTTTCTCAGGGAATAAAAGGCATTAAGGCATATTGCTGATGCTAACAGTATACCGAACATTTCTTTAATGAAGAGGGCACATATTTCGAACAAAGAGTTGGAAGGCGGCACACCGGCCTGCAGTGTAACCTAGTGCACCCTGGGTAGTGAAATGGAGGCTATTATGAGGCTATTATAAAAAATCTCCACATACTACAGCAGTCTTTTGCTCGAAAGCAGCTCAGCTAGAGAATCTGGTCAACAGGAGGCCCAAGAGGGTTCCAGGGTTTTATGAGAGGTGCCTGTGAGCAAGATGTCTGAGTTCTCCAAACAACGCAATGTAGAAGTGCCGGTACCATGTACCACCGAGTACCACCGAGTACGACCCACTTCAATCGCTGCTTTCACTACATATTTACTCCTGGGCTTGACTAAATACCCTGACAAAGAACATGATTTCCCTCCCATTTACCGGAACAGTTCGTTTCTGATTATATATCCATCCTCATAGCTGATAAAAAAGCTCGTACAGTACTGCAGAACACATTTCCTACACTGAAAAATGGCTTTTAGAAACAAGCTGACACACAATCTCACTGCCAGACAGGCCTTCTGGGTTGGTAGCAACCATTGTTCACAGAGCCCACACACATAGACGTGGAGGAGGCAAACGGTCTTGCTTACGCCTCAGGCTGCTGCAGGCAGTTCTTCATGGCTTTGATCTGTTGGAAGTGGCAGGACATGTCCGTGGCCAGGACCATCTCCACCACCAGGGTTCGCAGCTCTCTGGGGACATAACTTTTCAATCATACGTAGGTCCAGAACTACTGAAGGCCATGCAGCTGTGTGGAGCTCAGGGGAGTTTTCAGTTGCTGTCAACATTTCACAGATCTACCTTTACACAGATTGTAGAGTAATAGCGGAAAGAAACAGTTGGGAAGCGGACGAAGCAGAATGGACGAAATTCCTCTCGGAATCTCTCACCTCCAGTCCTCCTTTGATAAGTTGTACAAGATGTTCATCTCGTCGTCATCCTGCAGGAGGCGATAGGCGGCGCTCACGTGGTGGTTTTCTAGTACGGCCCTGTCGTTGTACAGTATGGCTGTGTCTGACCTGAGGGACAGAGAGCACACAAGACAGCTCAACCTCCACCGACTTGTGGCATGTGGGCGTTCATAAGGGAACTGAACATGAGCCCATCGAAATCCATTTGCTGATCAAATTTAATGGTATTAAAATCTACAGCTAGACAATATTGCTTCTTACTGGTGTGGGAACAGTTTTGAAATCAAACTGAATTTGAAAAACCTACTTGTTTACATTTCTGACTGTAAAAGCACTCTCTGCATTTGGAACTTCCAGGCATCCTTATGGTAAAAGCGTATCGGCAGCTTAATGTGAACCACAGAGAAATATGACTTCCTTCCACAAGATGGAGATTAAGGATCCCGCCCCAGCCCTGGAGGCGCAGTGTTACGCTTTGGTCAGTAAACATTACCTGGTCTGTATGTGGAAGTTGTTTGTGGTGCCCGTGTGCTCGTAATCGTGGACGGCGGCTGCGAAAATCATGGCGAAGATCTCCAGCTCCGTCAGCCAGTGCTGAAACGCGGAGGCGAAGAGGCAGCGAGGAGGAAGAAACAGACAAAAGGCAAAAGAAACAGAGAGAACTGGACATTAATGATAATAAACGGCAAAAATTCAGGAACGTTACCCTGTTCCTTCTCTCTTATTGTTACAGGATAGAGGTTGTTTTTATGCCACATACATTTTGAATGTGAAAATACAGAAGCTGCGCATTTATGCGGCTATTAGCTTCTCTGCTTTGTCATGGAAATAATGTATAAATGTTTGCAATAGAAGTCCCATAAAGACCGAAGGTACACTGTTATGTATTCTGTATGACACTCAAAACATCAAGTTTGTGTACCAACCTACTTTAAACAATTTACTCATTTGTACAGCCGGGTAGTTTGTACAAGAACAACTCTTGCAGGAGCAGGGATTTGAACCAAGAGTGGCGCTAACCCTCGCGGCCCTGCTGTTAAACCTTTGCCCTAGCTTGTGCTCCATAGAGCAGTATCTCAGCACCCCCAAGATACTTTTTCTACATCGCACATCTGCTCAATTGGCCCTATTCATCCTCAAAGGGAGCTTCAAGCTTTGAATCTGCTCATAATCCCATCCTGCCTGGCAGCAGCAGAAATAACCCCCCCTCGTAATGGCTTGTCATTACCGCTGACTTTAACATACTGTCATTATTTACACTTGTATTATGTGCCTAACCCTTGACAGTAGGTTAAATGCACCTGTGGAAAACGGAGAAGGCGGTCAGGGTCTGCAGTCCAAGTTCACACGTTCACTTATGGTCATTTATGAACCCTGCCTGTCGCATCGTAAAGCCTAACTACATATTTAAGTTAATGGCGACGACTATGCTTGTGAGCGTAACTACATAGGAATTGGTGGGACTCCAGCGCATTCCTCTTCCTAAACTTTTGTAAGCCACACTTCCTGGTTGCTTGAGAACTGCTTAACATTTGCCTAAAACGTGGACATAAAACTGACAAGAAAAGATGATAAAAGAAGTAGCTCTGCTGCTTCCCAGCACTTGGGATATTCAGGTTTGAAATGAGACGACAGCGTGTGGAGTTCACCTGTGCTCTCTGTGGTCTGTGTGGGCTTCCTCACCCTGTTCTGGTTTTGTTCCCACAGTCCAAAGACATGCATTTCAGGTTACCTAGTTGCTGTAAATTCCCCGTGGTGTGTGAATGTGTGTGCGTAGCTACCCTGTGATGGACTGGGAGCCCATGAATAGTGTGGTTTCCCAGCCGAACTGCTAGTGGTTAGGTTTTGGACCATCTTGACCCTGACCACAATAAGCGGTTAAGGATAATGGATGGATGGATGGATGGATGGATGGATGGGAAATAAAGGGCATGAGTAGCACAGTCTTGCTCATGGGTACCCAAATATTACTATTTGCTCATTTCCCTAATTTTTTTTGCTAGAGTGACTTACAATGTTAAGCTAANATGGGAAATAAAGGGCACGAGTAGCACAGTCTTGCTCATGGGTACCCAAATATTACTATTTGCTCATTTCCCTAATTTTTTTTGCTAGAGTGACNGAAATAAAGGGCATGAGTAGCACAGTCTTGCTCATGGGTACCCAAATATTACTATTTGCTCATTTCCCTAATTTTTTTTGCTAGAGTGACTTACAATGTTAAGCTAAAAACTGCAAATTGCCAATTTATACAGCTAGTCAACTTTCACTGTACCAATTCCGCACATGTACCTCGATCGAGGGCATGACAGAAGGTGCTTGGATTGGATCTTTGACGGCAGGGCAGCAACTTATCCTCTAAACTATCTACTGCCCCTTCAAGCACGTTACAAAGGAATACGGAATACCACGTGGTGGATGAGGCACCGGTGCCATCCCTGTGGTTCTAGTGAGTAGCGTAGACATCGTAGAAGCTCTGCTAAGAGGTGCACGAGTGTTGGATGTGAATCCAGGGTGAAAATGGGTTTGACTCTTGCCGACATGTAACCCCAGGTATGTCATCACATCAAAGTGCATCAAGGTGTGCTATGATGCAGCGCCTGACAGCCCTGTGAGCAGAGTACAATTTGGCGACTTGACCGGAGACTCGGCTGATCTGATGTAAACCTGACAACAGTGGATGTAACAGCTCCACTTGGAATGAAGTACCGCACAGACCTTAGATGTGTTGCTCAAGACGCCTTGTCATCGAAAGGGGTGGAATCACTGCATCTGGCATGGATTGTGCCCAGCGCAATTTCTTAAATTTAATTTTCACTACCAAGATGTAGAAAATATCGGTAGGCAGAGATTTGTGTTTAGTTCGGCATAGATATGAGGAAAATAAAACACATTGAAGAAAAGCCCACCGTTCTAGTCAAAAGTTTTAGTGCAGTTGCTGGAAACCAGTTTGTTTGTTTTTTTTTTTCCACAGCTGACAATGTTTTCTTCCGGTGGTGCCTCCATCTTCACCAGTTGGTTTCTGCACAACAGTGAGGTGTGTTTGGGTCAGTATCTAAAGAATGAAAGCCTGACCCAGACATGACGGTATACCTCTGAAGTCTGCTGTGATAGCCATGATGACAGAGTTGGCCATGGGAAAGATTACCAACTCCATGACCACACCTTTATAGTGACACCTCCATGACGACACGTGTCGCCATCCCTGTGCCATTTCTACTCAATGGTTATACCCAAATTTTAAATTTCTGGTCCAAAAGACCAGCTTCCACTCCTCACATTTCCAGTCAATAAATTTTTTGGTCAAGGCAAGTCTGGTTTCAAGCAAATAGGCTCAGACTTTTGGCAGATGCATTATATTCATACTAGTACTACCTGACCTTTGCTGTAATATTGATACAGATTAAATGTTCAACAGAAAGATCATCTGTTTCTACTCTACATCTCCATCGGCCTCCTGACTTCTTGCCTGCAACACGTTACGTTAATGGTTTATCTTCTCTCATCGGAATGTGTTGTGGTGACCTGCTGTCCTGGTAACCTTGTTTTCTGGGATGCAAATATATGAGGCGTGGGCTGCAGGGGCAATGAGGACTTCCTCCTGTCTGCGGTCTGCTGAACTTGGACACGTGGTGCAGTGACAGCCGGGAACATCTCATTCGGCCTGCTGTTTAGTTCATCCCAGCCAATGTTTACGTCTGACATCCCTCTGTTAGTACCATTATGGCCTTTTTATTTATGTTTCCCCCCAAGCCCATTTCAGAATCACAATGTGGCGGCTCCTCATCCTTCATCCCGCTTTAATATCTGATGTTATCTGCTTCCCATTTTCTCGTTTGTCGTGTTCGTGTCCTGTCAGATAACCTGCTCAAATCCTCTTAATCCCATTTCTCTTCCCAAATCCCGTTTCCCACGAGTTCCGCCTGAAATCGTATTTGTTTTCATAATTACTGTCAAGTGCATTTTTATATACGCAGATAACTGTGTCTGGCAATATGATTTGAATATCTGTTTTCTTTTTTTTAAAACTTTTTTGAAAGCACTACATGACCAGCCCTGTTAAATATTGCAACCTTTCACCGCTGTGCTGTATTTAACCCAGCTTTACATGTTTAAATGTTCTCAGCACATCGATCCTCTCGCGGCTTTGTTGTCGCCCGGTTCTGTTCTGTTGTCGGCGAATTCAAAAACGAGAAGAAGGTGAAGTCGCCGAACTGCCGCCGTTAATATTCGCGACACGCAGTTCCCAATGCGCTTTAATAGCAGCATTCGTTCCTCAGCTGAGGAGAATGCGACACATCTTCCGCCAAAAAGCGCCTTTCTTTCCAAGTGCAATTCACACCATTTGTTCACGATCTCCACCTGATTCCGCCGCCGCCGATCTGACCGTTTGACATTCATTTACATGCCGTCCGAATAGGCAGCCTTTTTCAGCTGAATGAAATTGTCAAAGACTTCAGAGCAGAACTAATAGGGGTGGTTTTAATAGGTTTGTTTTGGTCGGCATATCTGACTGCAAGGCGTATTAAAAAAATCATTAAACACGAAAATCTGCAAAGCCTTATTATGCTCAATGGAGACACAGCTCTCTTTTTTCTCCTCATTCCTGCAAACTTGGACGAGGTGTTTTCGAGCTTCATTGTTTGGGGTAGAAAGGAAGGCAGCATTACAAGCTGAAGTAAATCCATCACATGGCTGAAATTAATCTCTAGACATTATTCTTTGCACAGCTGAAATTCTGAATACTGGCCTTCTGAAATAGCTGGAACTCTGCATCTGTATAAAGAGAAGCTGCCCTGTAGTGTCACAGCACACACTATTAATATTGTTAATACTATATGTTTATCATTTCAAAATGCAGATGCATCCCAGGACTACGTCCTCTCCCGTGGGGGCAGTTTTCCACGGTCTTACGGGTAACAGTGTCAGCATTTAAGACCTTGAGATTTATTCTGATATTGCAGTGATGTTTTGATCTTCTGTCTCCCACGAACCCCTGCTGTGCACGTCTGACCTACTAACACCACCCCCATCATCCAAACCCCAATGTAAACCCATGAACCCAACAAGCAGATTAGGATTAAAACGCATCTTTGGAGTGACCAAAGCAATTTTTACAAATCCACAATTTCATAAACCAGAAGAGGTTTGCATTTGCTTTGTTTACTTGTGGACCAGGGCACCCCTTACATTTAATATTTATCCCATTAAAGCCCAAGTTTTGCTAAATTCCCCAGCCCCCCTGTAAGACCGTCCCAACTTTTGCTGCTCTTCTGCTGCAGAACCTGCAGTGAATGTTAAGATGGTGCTGCCTTAGCGGCCACTTGCGACAGAAGTTCTGCTTGTTTGTATTTGTCTTCCATAGTGTCTGTAGCTATGGGGCGTGTTTGTAATTTCCCATCATTTGTTTTGTATCACGGGTTTCTGAAAGCTACAGTATAACCCCAGGAGTGTGTGTGTTCAGGTCTACTTGTGACCACTGCAGACGTGACATATGGCACAGAGCTCGACATGGAGATGCCACAGTTCATGTATTTGGGAACAAAGGCTGCTACACCTGTGTTCTCCACCCTCACTCCCAGTGTTGCTGGATCTCCTAACAGAGATGAGGGAGGAGGCAGGAGGTCAGGAGCGAGAACCTGGGTGAGAAGATGAGGGTATAAACCATACCCGCCCACAATCAAGATCCCCGGCAAACAAAATGGCTGAACTTTCAGCAAACACTGTGAGTCGCAGAGCCTACAAGCGGTGTAGTTTAATGTGCCTTTTGCTGCATTTTCTGAGTGTAATGTAGCTGAGAAAAGAAGTTCCTGATACCATGGTGTGCCTGGATGACTTTTACTTTCTTTGGGTAGAGAGGAAAACGGAGCGGAGCGGCAAAAGGGAGGTGGGGGTGGCCATTTTCGTAAATGAAAGGCAAGAGGTTGTGCAACAGTGGAAACCCGAGTATGTGATTCTATTGTTAAACTACACACCATCAGGATGAGGACGTATGGATGAGGTGGAACCTCTGAGGGAGGGGAAGTCTGTTTATGGGGAGAAACTGGAGAAAAGGGTCCAGTATAGCAACTTGAAAGTATGGAATTGTTGGAGAAGGTCACGGGCTGTAGTAGTCAGTACTGGAGGCAGCAGTGGGAACCGTTGACCAAGAAAATGAACCAAATCAGTTTGTCAACTATTTCAGCTGAACAGATGATCACAAAACTTCATACCTATTTAGGCAAGCTTGAGGTCTGAGTCGAGCTTTTACATTTTTGTAAGTGCCTACAAGATAGTCCAAGGATCTGCACCCCACTACTGACAGGACCACATGAACCCCAATACCCTAACAAGAGCATTGCACTGCTTCTCTGGGATCCAAAATCAAACGCCTGTCATTTCTTGGTTTCACCTCCAATGTGATGGAATGGGAACCTCTCTTTCCCTCAAAACTGCTGAATCCCTCCTGGCATTCAAGAGGGGTCTCAAACCCATCTCTTCCAGATTCACGTCACTCCTGATCACCTGACCGCTACAGAAATGAGTCAAACACCATCTCCTATGATTATCTATGTATCTGCGATTTGAATGTTACTTCAACAGGCAGCTACTTGAATGATGTGAACCAGCAACATGGTGGTATCAGTGAACAAAGCTGTATAAAGCTGTTTTGTTTACTTTGAGTTGTATGTGGGCCAAATTAATAAATGTGAATGTTTGCATGATTTTAAATACTCGGTGCAAACTAAAGAGTTTAGATGCGTGAAGAAGGTGTTTAAGGTTTTGGAGGTGTTAGCAGGCCAGAATAAGGCACTCAAGAAGCTCTGAAGTATGACAGATGGATAGATGCGCTCCAACACAACCCTCACCACCATGCCAGTCTTCAGGAGGAGGTAGTGGACTGTTTGCGTGACATCCGCAGCATGGATCAGGTTGTGGTAGGGGTTCTTGTGCTTGCTGTAGCCCACCTCCAGGGCTTCCACAAAGGACACCAGTGCCGAGATGGGGATCTGGGTAGATAAACCAAAAGCAACAAGAAGTCAAGTTTTAGTAGAAGTTCCTTACACCAAACAGACATCTGAATGACCAACTTTGGCATTTTGCTTAACATGTAAAATAGCTACATTGCTGCAGAAAGGGAACTGCACCCTCATTTGGGATCTGAACCAACACCACCCGTATTTCTGACTGGCTTACAGAGGCTGAACAGTGACAGAATGTGTGTGTCGGGGCGCTGCTGCTGGTTCTTCAGCCGCTCACCTTGAAGCGACTGATCAGGTCGTATCTGGTGAGAAGTTCATAAAATATGAATTTGAGCGCGTGGTCTCCGCTGGCTTCATTCAGGGCAAAGACGTCAAAAGACCACAGGTCCACATTCTGATGGTAGAAGAGAGGAAAAAGCCCCAAAACATGTATATGCATGGAGGAAAATACACACGAGAAATGAAGAGATCACAAACAATATACAGACGACGCTTTCATCAGTCGATCATCCATCGATCTGCTCGGAAGGCAACGGGCTATGTTTGGTTTGTATAATAAGCTGTTTACAGTGATTTACCCATTTATACAGCAAAGTATTCTTACTTTGTGAACATAAGGTAAGTACCTTAAGCAAGTGCAGAAGCGGCTGCAAACAATCAGGTTGTGAGAAGAAAATACTGTACATACAGTACTGTGCAAAAGTCTTAGTGACGCAACTTGAATGTGTATTGAGAAGTACAGGTAGATTCTTATCTACCATCAGGGAGGTTTCTGGTTGGTCTCAAATTCCTTCTGCAGCTTGAGAATGACCTCAAACACCCAATCTCAGTCATGCAGAACCATCTTCAGCAAAAAGAAGGGATCCTGTGGTCCCCACGGAGCCCTGATCTCAACATGATCAGGTCAGTCTGGGAGGACATGCAGAGACAGTCAAAGTGTGCACAAGAACTGTGGCCAGTTCCTCAAAATGTTTGGAAGAACCTATCGACCTCTACCTTAAACTGCATGCAAGTTTGCGTAAGAGAACTGATGCTGTTTTAAAGGCAAAGGGTGGTCCCACCGAATATTGATCTGACTGAGGTTTTTTTGTCTACTGCACTTTTTAGAAGGTTTATTGATTAATAAGTATTCATGGCATTATTTCTGGAACCATCCTCACTTTATAGCATTTTTCCTACAGGTGCCTAAGACTTTTGCACAGTACTGTACATCTTGGACCTTTGAACCCAAAATTTTAAACATCATTGTGGGCAACAAGGTGCATCAGAGTGTATGTGAGACATGACCAACAGCAAGGCCTTATCGATATTGATAGCAGTGGACCACCTACTGTGTGTGTGTGTGTGTGTGTGTGGAAAGACCAGGCGGTTTGATGACTAAATAACTCTGAGCAGGTTGCAACCCATGTGTGTAAACTTTACACCGGTACTGTATGAGGAATCAGGGCTCCTCTGTTAGCCTTTTGTGCGGCTCTTTGAACCCCCCTGTCCAGCTCCACTGAGGACTTTTTGCTGTATTGACTCCATCATGTTTAAACACCAGCCATTAACTCAAGCGGAACACGAACCCCTGGCTGATTTATGGGCCATTTCTTTATTTCCTCCTCTCTAAAGCGAGATCTCATATACATTTTTTATGTATATTTTTTTACAACCCTTTATTGGCAAGGGGGGGGGGGCATCTGAATCACTGCACATTAAAGATTTAAATTTCAACTGAAAACCGACACTAACTCTTTGCTTTCTGTTTGTAGCTTAAACGTCTTTGTTGGAGAGTTAGATAGGAGAAGGGGGCGTGTCGGGGGGTGACTGCCAGGTCTTTACCACGGTATCACAATATGTACAGCTGAAACTGAGAAGAGGTCTAGATTTGACTCTTTGCTGGTGGGTTGCAGCTCTATGTGCCAGTAAACCTTCACATTGTCACTTAGACACTGGGAGATGAACTAATACGCTATTAGTGAGGGGACTTTGGTTTGAACCTGGGTTCAAATCCCTCCTTGCATTTCAACGCCCTCAAAGAATGCACTTACCCGGACACAATACGGTAATGTTACCCGGATGTATAAATGGGCAGATTGGTGTTAGAAGGTTAATGTACAAACCCAACATTGTAAAATGGTTTGAAAAAACACAAAATGTGTAATTAATTCATTTGTAAGCAACCAAGGCAATTTTATCGAATCTGTTTTAGAAAAAAAATACAATTTTTCATTACGCGTGTCTTTGTCCAGCTTCACCGTCGCCCCCATGAGTTGAATGGTGTGTGTGTGTGTGTGTGTGTGTGTGTGTGTGTGTGTGTGTGCCAGTACCTTCAGAACAGAGATCACACTGGGCGGGTAGCTTAATCCAACCATGTTGGAGGTGCGACGGTACATTCTGCGGGGGAGAGATAGCACATCAAACTTGAGCCTTTCAGAGAATGTCAGATGCTCCTGAGGGGACGGTCATCCTCTCTGCATTATACACAAACCTGTCACAGGGCGTAAGGACAGCACCGTGAATCAGAAATCGAAGCACTGCTCTGAGTACCGATCTGATACTTACCATTTGGCTCTGGAAAGATTGACACCAACGCAGCATTTCAGCCAAAAGGGGCCGTGGTGCAGACAGGCAAGAGTGCCTTGTCTTCCTTCTTCTTAAAGCACTTAAAGTTTGACTGAAACAATTATTGGTCTCGTTGCTTTAATTTTACTTTCTCTCTGAGTACCACGGTCATTCACAGTCCAAAGAGAGATGGATATCCAGCATTGCGCCAGGCCACCATCACCCAGGTGTGGTCACGCAGCTGAGTGTGTGTAGGTTCGATCATTTAGGCAGGAGTGTTATAGGGGGTCTCTACAGAGCTGAGGTTCCTCCTTAGAGCAGCTGAGATTTAAGTGTCTAGGTGGTACTATGTAGCGGCAAAGATGTGTTTTGTTCTGTTGGACGCCGTGTGTGTCAGTGTAATATCATCATCATCACCATCATCATCATCATCACCAATATAGTGTCTGGTTGTGTCACTTTTAGGTAGAAAATGCTCCCCAGTGGGTCTGTCAGAGGTGGATGGGTCTAAGAGAGTGTTCTGCTATCAGTGGCGTGGCTAGTGTTGGAGGTGTGCCTCCCTCCCCAGGTGGGGGTGGGTGTTGCTGCAGCTGTGTAGCCGTCCCCACCTCTCCACGAAAATCCCGGCCTGCACAGCATGTACGATGCTGCGGAAGCGTGGCTTCTCCTCCGTCCGCCGCAGCATCAGACCCATCTGCCGCGTGAAGGTGGAGGCCAGCCAGTCCCGCACCTCCGAGGGCACCGAGTCCGACTGGATGTCGCTGAGCTCATCTTCTGTATCAACCAGCCGCCTGCAGGGGGCAACACAGAGAAGACGTGCTGGCTATCTGCTTGGAACACGAGTGGCTCAGTGAAAGATATAAAACCTTATGTGAAAAATTAAAATGTCGAGCGTGAACGGGATGCTGAATTTTGGAACGCTACAAAGAAATGAAAACATTGAGAATTTTTATTTTAGTTATCCAGCAAAGCCCTTTTCCTTAAAGGAGAAAGTCCTGCCACTGCAGCATCTCAATCATCTCTTCTTCTTAGTACAAGATTCACACAGACTTGACATAAAATTGTAAAACTTAAACATTTCCAACAATTTGGTAAAGACAGACGTGTTACATTTTATTCTTATTTGCACAACTGCAAAGAAAGGATATTTTTTGCACACATAAAGACGGCAGGGGATGTTTCACTCAAAGATGTGAAAACGTGAAGAACATCGCAAGTGGTTGTCAGACTGATGGGTGAA
Source organism: Arapaima gigas (assembly GCA_900497675.1). Lineage (NCBI taxonomy): Eukaryota > Metazoa > Chordata > Actinopteri > Osteoglossiformes > Osteoglossidae > Arapaima > Arapaima gigas. The sequence goes on from UFQX01000515.1 coordinate 94,929, forward strand.
TCCAGAATGCGGTGGGATGGGAAGGTTTGAAAGTTCTGAATTTTTAAAAACAAATGTGCGCGCGAACACTCGGCGCGGCTCAGACGTGCCGCCTTTCCTGAGGATGCCGAGGAGCACCGGATTGATACGTCTTGCCTTTTCAAACCGCCTGGGATCGGACTTGGCCCCCTCCGAGACAAAGCACAAAGCATGTTTATTCCCGTGTCTCTGCCACTTCCTCAGAGCCACTTCTCAGTACAGCTTTCTTTCTCTTTTAAACAGCCATGTTTTTGGTGATGGGGCCGTTTCCACCCTGCACAGTGAAAATGTGCAGAAAATGGAAGCAGGAATGTTGTTCTGACAGCAGGTATCAGAATAGTTCAGAATGTCTTCTTGCAGATTGAAGGGGACAGATTCCTACAGCTTATAATGATATATAATCAAAAATACAAATATTTACCCATTTATAAAGTAGGACATTTGGTAGAGGGTACCTTGATGAAGGATGTTATGGTGGAAGGGGTCCTGGAAGTGGGAACCTTCAGGCTGTATCAGGGTCCCCCCGATGCCCAGTTTCATTGCACTTATTCACTCTAATGCATTCCTACGTGGATCACCCATCTATTCTCTTTTTTCATCACACTTTCATCATGCCAGTTTATTCCTTAGCATTTACAACACGTTTTGTAGTTGACTTTACATCATACAGTTAATCACAGCTCCTGTCGGCATTTTTAAGATTACAAGGTCTACAAGAATGGATAAAGATTTGTTTTTGTGTATTTCTGGGCAACACTGAAAAAATGCAGCATTCTCATCAGTCCATCTATCTATCTATCTATCTATCTATCTATCTGTCTGTCTATCTGTCTATCTGTCTGTCTATCTGTCTGTCTGTCAGTCTATCTGTCTGTGTCTGTCTGTCTATCCTCTGTGGCTCCACTTGGAGGTTTCTCTATTCTGAAATGAAAATCATATATCAATTTTCATACTGTATCAGACATTAAAAAAACAAACTAAATGGATCCGAGTGATTCAGGGATGTGGGTAGGAAATTCAGGCACCTTTAGATCCCTCTATCCAGAATACAGAAGGCGTAATAGGTGGTTGATGCACCTTCTTTTCATTATTAGCAATATGTGTTGTCGCTGCTGGCAGATGCAGTACGGTGACTAAGGAGTCCTGCAGGAGAGCCAGGTCGTATGAGTCAGCTCTGAGCACCGGGACTTCCTCGCTGGTGAAGTACAGTGGAGATATTACATTTCACATTTCACACTGTAAAATAATACTTTCAGTTTCTGTAATACGGATGTAATTTCGGGTGTTTTGTGGCGAGAAATGCTGAAATTCTTTGCTTCCAAAGTCTTGGTTTCCCAGAACTGTGCGGAGGAAAGGGAACCACAGCATCAAGATCTTATTGTAATGTGTAATTGTTCAGTTTACACAATTCTGGTGCTCACATCTGGGTTCAGATCCAGGTTGTTCTGCATCTTGCAGCTTGTATCTTCTCTCTGTGTTTGTGTGGGTTTCTTCTAGGTGCTCCACTTTCTTCCAACAGTCCAAAGACATGCATTTCAGGTGAATGGATGACTTTCAGTGGCCCTTAGAGTGTCTCTGTATAGGAAATTGAAGTGTATGGGGCTGCTATGGCTGGCATCCTCCTCACTGTATGCAGTATACATTTTACTCTTGGGACAGACTCTGGTCCCCCATGAACCAGGTGTCAATAATGGATGGAATCTTTGAAAGTCATGGACTTTCATGCAGTTTCAAAGTTACATCACTAACCAGCTAATTAACTATTTATCTCTTATCTAAGTTTCCAAAGATGGCCATTTAAAAGCACATTCTTCCCCCAGTGTTCTTCCCTATCAATTTCTTCAGCAACATTCCAACACAGAAGCAGAAACTTTTGAAAGTCACTTGTCTGAAGGTCACCTCCTGAATGCATACCTCCCTGCTGCTTCTGTGTCCAGAATGTTACCACGTGCTGTAACCAGTACACTTTTTAAGCAGGGATGTTAACATGCTAACCTAAAGAGAAGCTGGTAGTACCTTCTGGAGACTTGTCTGTGGTGCCTCTGGTGAAGCAAGACAGAGCCGGTATTACAGAATCACACAAGAGTGACAACACCCAAGGGTGTCGGATCGAGGCATAGTTGGGTCCATTAAGATGTCAGCACTCTCTCCCGTGTGTCTATCTCACTGCGAGGATTAGTGTGCGTACACCGTCCATGGGGGTTTTCACTGTGTGATGCTTTCAATCCCCTCTATTTACTGAACACATCTAGCGTAACACCAGGAAGGGGGATGGAAGCACTGCAGCTCTAATCCAGTTTTGAGGGAAGCTATAAAATGAGCTCCGTCAGGATCCTGGTAATGTGAACATATGACCATGTTTCCCTTCAATGTTTCTGAGGGGTATCTGTCGTTGAAACCTCGGAATAAGGTACACAATTTGTGCAGCATATGTTCTACACATACCGGCTAGCCAGGTGTTCAGAAGTTGGTCACAAGGTTTAGTGGTCACGTTAGGAATAAAACATCAGCAAATTCATCCTTAACTCGAGCCAATGAAAAAAAAAGGCATCCTTCGATTTATACGCTCTATTCAAAAATTAGTATTACAGCATTAGAGCTCTTGACTTTTAAAATAGTTTTCAAGTTCTGGAATCAAAAATTAATATAACAAAACTGATTTGAAGTGTGAACCAAAAAATGTTGCCTAAGTCCTTTAGTTGGGGCTAGTGAACCATCAGCTGTTCCCTGTTCTGCTACTCTCGGCTGTGGCTGTTTATTTTGGTCATATGTGACACAGAGCTGTGGTCATGTGGATGCGGACATTTATTAAACACAGCAACTCTACAGTAGCTTCTCTCTTTTTACTGTCCTCTTACACTGCTTCGCTCCTAGTTTACATATAAATATCCCACATGTGACTGTGCAGTACGGCAGCCTGTAAAGAACATCCTTTGCGATATCCTTACATTTTCCTGTGGCATGTTTGCGTTGTTTTTGCTTAAAGTGTCTCCATTTTAATGTCATCAATAAAGTGTAATCCGGCAAAGGAGGGAACAACAAAGCTGTACAGCTTGTGAAAAAAATTGAAATGAGACAAGAAGGCTAGAAAACTGTGTATGTCAGAATGACTGCAAGTCCTCCTCCCTCCTCCACCCATTGCAGCTTACAAGAAGCTATTCACGTCTTCACTCTCTAAGCAGAGTAACAGTTCATTACAGTACATTGTTTTACCTTGTTCATTTGATATCTTAAATTTTTTTACTACAAAAATGTATTTATTGAACGTTGACTTGTTTGTTCTTCTCCCTGAAGACTAAGAGACTCAGAGAGGACCAGTGACAATCTGTGGGAACGAGGTGGCTGCCGGAAAGAGTACCGTGTCTCCTCGATATACACGGACTCGAGCACGGATGCGGCATACTCCAGGTTCTTCTTGAGGTCCGCCACCGAGGCCTCGCCCCTCTCCAACTGCTTCACCAGACATCGCAGCCTGCAGGACACAAAGACGCCATGAGTGATCACTTGCTGGGGTGATCGAACAGACATTAACTGTTTGACAGGGTAAAACACATCCATCTTCATGTGGTTCAGCACGACGATGACAGTCACATTTGCCTGCACATTCCCGGTAAGGGTGTCCCGAGACGTGTAACCATCTCAACATGCTCAAGATGTTCAACATGTACCACTGATGTCTCTATAACCATCTACTGCTCAGTAAATGCTGGCAGAATCACACTTGCAGTTTGCAGGGGTACCATCAAACTCCAGTGGGTTTTCAAGGATCATAAGAAAAACTAAACAAGTTTTTGGTTTATTTGTAACTTTTTCTTAAGACATTTGTTTACTTACCACTGATATTATTGAAGCAGGAAAAAAAAAATCACTTGGACTCAGTAACTTTGAAAGCAGCCACACTATATCCATTTCTAAAGCCCTGTCAAGCAGCCGCTGCAAACTGTCATATGTCAGTGCCTACCTGTGAGTGTATAGCTGTGAAATGAGACCAGTCTAAGGAGAACGGATCATTTTTTTCATTAGAATAACATACCTACCTCTCTCAGGAGATAATGCCCCCCCGGAGTGAGTATTCGGGATGCTTCATATTGCATCTACCGCCTGAATTCCTTTCAAGATTTCAGAGCACTTTGAAAGCCACAGAAGGGAGGGCGAGTCCTGCAAAAATCCACCGGAACCAACTGGCACTCTGAAGGCTGTCCTTGACCCGTCCTTGACCTTGGACTGAAAAGCCCCTCACAACGGGGGTATAAGAGGGGACTTTACACTTCAGAATTTTCCAAAAGAAGCTATGGTGGAAAATCCCATCTGCTATAGTATCTGTGGCTCTAAGCCTGCCTCAGTCTTTAAGCTCTACATATCTTGCTTTTTCTAGTAAATAACATTCACTGGTTGAACTCATAGATGAATTTAGATAGTTTGTCTCGTCTGGTGTCCCAGGTGTGAATTTATTGCTTAGTGAGGCCATGTCAACATTTACAAACCCCCTTGACCTCTCGGTCCAACAGACTGTGGGTTCAAACAACTGAAAGCAGCAGCACAAACCAACGTTTGATCCACGAACAGTTATCTGAGCCTTTTTCTGGTCAGATTTTCATTTTATTTTTTCAGCTCACTGGTTCTCCAGCCCAGTCCTGGCAATCATCTCTCCTCACTGATTTCCTTCAAAATATCCTTGTAAGTAATGATCTTTGATTAAGTTGTTTTATAGAACAGAATGAGATGATTCAAATGTCATAACTCTAAGCGTGCATCAGTCATGGAATATTCACTGTGGTAAGAAATTATTAGTTTAAAATTCCTTATTACCCCTCAGACTAACTTAATTCAAAGAATCAGTGATTACATACTCAGCCATCCTTGGATCTTGATAAATTATATAATTTAGGTTAGTTATTCTTTATTTAAATCCAGCATTTAGCATTTTTTTGGTTTCACAGATGAGAGAATGAAATATAAAAGTTCGGTTAGCCCCAAAAACACCTGCAAGAGTCGCACAGATTCGTCACTTTAACAGGGTTCCCTCAGCATCGCTTTTATTTAACGCCATTATAAACTTCTTAAAAGGTTGTTAACCGATGTGTTTGTTTAATGGGATTTGTTGGATGAACAGCTCAGTAATGGCAAAATAATCAGCAAAAGCGACACGCAGGAGCAGGACTGAGGAGCACTGACTTGGCAGAAGGTCTTTCATAAAGTGACACACCTGCAACACACACCTCTTGGGGAGGGCTAAAGCTCTGCTGGTCTTACTGGTACCTTTCAGTTGGTGACCAGTTTCACACCTCAAATGACCGCTGGGAAACTTCAGGCACTGACTGCCGAGATGAAAACAACAACATTGTGTGGAAGAGGCGATGAGGGTTGTCTCATCTCACATTTAGCAGGATGGGACAAAAGTGGAGCCTGACCGAGACGTTTAAGGACGCTTTGAATGGCCAAGAAAGCAAACAGCTGGATCAATCAGATGGGTGTGGAATCACATCAGACCTGGACTGTCACTGGAAACACAAATGATGAGACTGAGGGCATTATGGACACCACCGTGAGAACACTAGATGGTCTTGAAAAGACAGCGGTTGGAAAAGCTCCAGGAAGAAAAGTAGGAAGACAAGCAGCCACCTGATGGATGGACTCAACCTCAGTGACAACGGACACACTGCTTTCAACACTAAGGACACAAGAGCAGGACCCGGCTTTCTGGTGGAACTCCATCTGGTCGCCAAGAGTCCACATCAGCTCTACTTTGGGACGAAGCAGACGCTTCAACACTCACGTCCTAAGATGTCAACATCTGCCCACTTTTCTCAATGCGGCCGACAGCGTTAGGTCTGCACACTTTACCATGGTTAACCCATTTAGACAGTGGGGCAAGTTTTGCTTTATCACTTCAGGGTTAGAACCTCGATCAAGGGTACCACAGCTGTAACGTGTTTTCAGATCAACAATCTCGGAATAACTGCAAGGCCCCCTTCATTGCTTCTGTTTTGGGTGTATTGGGAAAAAGGAAGGATCGGCGGCTGGCAAAAACGTGAACGGGAGCCATAATGTGGGTGGGGGGGAGGACCGCAAAGGGGTGTGAGCTGGAGAGTGAGAAGACCTGCTAAATGTCACCATCTCTCTGTGGGAGGTGGCGGTCGGGGAGTGGACGGCTTAAGCTCCGCCTACATTAATGGGACCAGCCCACCAATCACCGAAGGTCATAAAGTACATGTTCGATGTCTCAAGGACATGTTATAGCAGCTTCATTTATTTCAATGCAGACATTTTAATTATACATCCATACCTCGGAAATTGGAGTGTAATCGGTTCCTAGAAATGACTCAAATTCCTCAAACTCAAACATCCAAACGCTTTTCCCATTATTTCTCACAAGGACGATTATGATTCATTCCGGCTTCATCCAAGAAACCCCAATAAATTTCCCCAAAATATCCCTAATGCTCTAAAATACCAGCTCCAGCATAATAAAGAACGTCTAACACAGCAACTTCATCACTGCTACACAGTTACTGAGGTCTGTGTGTTTTTATGCAGCTGCTTTGTTATTTAATATCATACGTTTTGTTTTGCCCTTTATTCTAAGTAGCAAAAGCAACAAACATTTGACAGTCAAATTTCTGTAAAAAATAAAAGCAATATAGCATAGAAAAAAGCAGAAAATGGGTTGTTGCTTTAGGGAACTGGTACTGGTGGCCGAAATGACGAAGCGCAAATGGCGTTTGAACCCCGGCCACATGAGGCAAAGACTGAGAATCCTGGGAACTCAGAGCTAGAATATGAGGGGGTTGGTACATTTCCACGTTCTATGATTAGTATCCCCGGGATTTTTTTTTTCCGGATAATTCTGCCTGCTTAGTTAAGTGCGACTATGAATACAGTAAAATGGAACATTTTGCACTTCTGTTCTGCTGATTTCAACAGGCTGCTGAGTATATATCCTGGTTTGTGCTTCTGAGTTGCTACCTGAAGGTCCCAGGTTTGAATCCCACTTCCTTCTGTAGGATTCCTGTCCATGGTACTTACACGGGAATGGACAGTTAAAATCAAGCAGCTGTATAAATGGGTAAATCGATGCCAGGCTCTCCCAGGTTTATAAAGTCACCGTGGGTGAAGGTGTCTGTGTCATCGGTTCACTGCACCTGTATCCAGACCCACAGACTCTTTGTTTCGTACAATTTCCCAGAGTGCACTCTGTCATCGGTCACGGTCGGTGTTTATCTGCCTTCCACAACCTGCCGCCACTCTGTTGGTGATAACAGGGGGAGGAGAGAAAGGGGACGCAATTTTCCCACAATGCTCTTTGAACCACTGGCGCAGAACCCACCCCCGCACCGTGTTTCAGAGGAGCTCCCCTGCCTTCCGATGGATGTATAACTCAAGTCGGCATCAAGACACCCGACCGATTGCCTTCACCCACAATGCACCTGGGCTGTTTGCGACAAGACCAAAGTGAGAGACAGACACTGAGATCTCTATCCCAAAACATTTGACCTCCCGGTGGGAGATGCCGAGACCTTCAGACCTGTCTGGTTTTAACAAGGAGGTGGACCTTTGCTGGAAGGGATGACGCCTTTAACTGAGACAACTGAGGGAAAAGGGATGGATGTTGCAGAAGAGAAAAAACGGTGTTAACAGTTTCAGACAGCTCATTACGGATGTCGAGAGAGATCATTAGCGAGGAAAACATTTCATTTACAGTAATAAAGTCAACACACCAATGAAGCCGAGTTTAATTAAAACGCGATGCAGTTCATCTGGTCCTTTTTGTACCACCGTCACTGTCAGTGGGTGACGAGTGGCTTGGGGACAAGATGCTGTGTCCTTGGTGTGTTGACTGCCCTTGGTCAGTATGGACACTGTTCTCAGTGCGAAGACCGTCCTCTGTCACCAAAGTTTCAAACAAAACTCACTTGTCCAATAACTGCTGCGAACCATAAAGAAAGATGAGAGGAGCTGTTAATGTAATTGATGTGGTTGATTTTCAGGTTCTCCAGTCTACACACACACACACACACACACACACACACACACACACACACACACACAAACACAGCCTACAAATTAACATCCTAAAGAAGTCCATTTCAACAAACTTATCTCGAACACACACAGCTCTGCACTCTTTTTTATGTAAATGAGTCTGCAAGGGATTATGGGTTGTATTCTCTATATTCCCTCTATACTTTATAATAAAGCTGTAAATAACTTGAACACTGAAGTATTATTTTTCTTCCTGTTAATTTGCTGGCACAGCTTCTCTGTAAGCTTTTGCAGCTCTGCTGCATTCCGTCATCTCCTGTTAACTGCAATCTCACACCGACAGGAGCTGTAAGCGAAGAAAGTGTGATTGGGGAGATCTGGGGGGCCGATGTTGTCACTTATTGATTTTTTCGCCTCCAAATCATGTTTTCAATCTATAGAGCAGATTGTTGACCATCTGCATCAGTGCAGCACCGCTGGGGAGCATCAGGGTGGGAACGGGACCAGCCTTTTCTGGTTGAGATTATTGAAGGCAAAGTGAAAACCAAGGTGGGCAACATGTGGGCCATGGAGCGCTGCCCACTTTTGAGTTTTAACACACCGACTAGCTGAACGTTTATTAGGGGCAGACCCTTTACCCCCCTCCCACTGCTGATTGTATCTAGACGCTTTTCTCGAATGTGAAGTACAACTGAAGCAAAGGTGCATCAACAACAGATGAAGAGCGTTAGACACAGATACAGTTTATTGCTGGTTCACACCTCTCAAGGAGCTGCCTGTAGAAGTGACTTTCAAACAGCTAATGCTTTGATAATCATAGCAGATGGTGCTGGACTTTGGTCTGATCAGGAGAGAAAAGCATCTGAAGGAGATGGGTTGTTTGAAAACTCTGAGGGATTCAGCAGCTGTGAGGGACCAAAGCTCATTTCAGCAGGTTGGGAAGGACTAAGAACCAGGATGCTTGTGAGTTTCTGGGTGTGGCGAACCGACAGAGTCAAAATCTAATTCCACATTTGAGTCGAACCAGCCGCCTAACAACTGTGCGGCTCCTCCCACGGGGTCCTCCTCCATCACCCCCATCGGCACAGTCCTGCATTCAATTCCAGGAAAAAAATGGAAGGAAAATGGAAGAACTATATTTGGGTTATAAGTTCTGGTGTGTGTGTACTGTGTGTGTGCTTGTGTGTTTAATGCTCTCCATTGAGATGCTGAGGAAAAAGTGCAGCATTTGTGCCGGATGAGCAGTTTCCAATCGACCTTGGTCCGTCCCAGTGAGATTTGGGTCACGTCCCTGGATTCCGCTCGCTCACACACTCGGACCAGCTGCTACAGATATCGACACAGTGATGCTGCCATGCACACACGTCACGCATCCGGCGGACGGGGCCATATGCAGAGACAGCGTGAGGGCCCGGGCCGTCTTCCTGCCGCAGTAGGAAGGGGATGCAAAGCATCCTGGGAGCACACAGGGAGCACGGAATGTTGTAGCTGCGGAGGCAGACAAGGGAAAAGTGGGTTGTCATTGCCTGTCCCACTCGGGGGACGCCGCGGGATTCTGGTCACACGGGAAGGATGTACACAAGGATGAGGTCTGACCCCGACCCCACATACAGTGACGTTTGGCAGTTATGAAAGCTGGGGCTTGAAACACTGCCAGCCCACTTCCCGGGGAAATACGATTCGCTCCCAGCATCTCCCAGGATTCCAAGTGTCAGTTCGCGCCGCCTGGCTGGCGTTGGTGTGAATCACGCCTGACTGCTGTGTGATCGAGAGACGGGGTGGGACTAATGAGATCTGCAACCAAGTGCCAAGGAAGAGGGAAAATGGGCAGAAGAACATCCAGCCATTTCCCATGATTCTGCTTGCTTTGCCCTCATCATCTTTCCTCAGGTTTTTTTGTCAAGTAAAAGTATTTTCTTTAACACGGCTGTTCATCCATTCAATAGTAATTCATTATTGTTAGTAATAATAATAATAATAATAATAATAATAATAATAATAATAATAAATGGTCTCCTTTTTCTGCAAAGAAAGACCCAATTGGTTTTAACACTAAGCTTTTTACTATGATTTACCCATTCATATAGCAGGGTAATTTTTTACTCAGGGTAAGAACCTTGTGGTCTTTGGATAGCAAGTGAGTGCCTCTAAGCGCCCCGCCACCTGCCGGTGAAGCTGTTCGGCTAAGAGATGCCAGCGCTGCCCCCCGCATCCCACCCCTCGCTGCAACGCCGTCAGCAGAGGAGAGAAAAATACCCCGGCAGTCGATTGTAAGTAAGTAAGTTTTGCTCGGTTCATTTAATTATTCGTCAGTTTCTTTGCCGCCTCACGAGCCTCCCGGAGACAAAGCGGGCGAGGAGACAAAGCAGCTCACGCGCAGGACAACGTCAGCTTCCCTGTTAATCCGAACGCGTCTCTCCCGAGCACCAGGAGTAAATTAAAAATCATAATTTGCCTTGTCTCTCACCCCCCCCCATCGCCACTGTGCCAAAAGCTTAATCCCTTTTAACCCCCAAGTAATTAGGCCCTACATTACCGAGATAAGGAGGCATGACGGTGACAGATTACTCTGGGACGCCCCCCCTCCCCTCCCCCCGCAGCTCCTCGCAAACAGCACGGCGGCAGGAATATGTTAATTCCCTGCGTCACCATGTTAATTAAGACTCATGCACAACCTGTGGGGGTCCGGTCCCTCTGCGGGGGGTGTCATTCTGCGAGGACACTGCCCGCGTGCCCCTCCCCCACCCCAGCGTCTGCTCGGTCTCTCTTCGACGCAAAGGACTCGTCCGTCTCACATCATACAATCAAGGAGAGCTGGACCACTATTGAAGACCACTGGAGACCACTGACCACCATTCATCCGTCCATCTAACTATGTATCGATCTACCCTACAGGCCCAGAAAGGAGTGGCTGATGAATTCTTCTACATGCTCCAGCAAACTTATTCCCACCTGGAGAAACCTGGCAGTAGAGTGAAGGTGGCCTTTTTCACCATCCAGCCACTCCAGTTGAGGGACAAGCTCACCACAACGACTGTGGAGCAACCAGTCGTGTCTTGGTGGTGGGCCATCTCACAGGCAGACCTCCATTTGCCACCTGCATTTGACTGACACGGTGGTGACCAACAGTGGTGCTCTGCAAGGAAAGGTACTGTCACCATCCCTGCTCACCTTCTGTACCTTTGACTGTAAAAAAGGTCTGAGTGGTGTCACCTGCATAAGTTCCCAGATGACTCTGCAGTAGTGGTGTGGTTAGAGACAGAAGATGATGTGGAGCACAGGTGTCTGATTGAGGACACTGTTTCACACTGTCAGCGAAAGCACCTCTGGAGCAATATGAAAAAAACAAAGGAGCTGGTGGCTGATCTTCGCAATGTGAAAGAGCCCTTGTGCCCAGTTACTACTGAGGGTGGAGATGTGGAGGAGGTCCAATCCTATAAGTACTTGAGGGGCCACATGAACATCAAACTGGAAAGAGAAAGGAAAGAGCAACCTACACTGAAGGCTCAAGTCCTTTAACTTGTGACCTTCCAGACTGTAGTCACCAGTGTGGTCTTTTACACTGCTGTGTGTCAGTGGGCATCACTTCTGGTGAGAGAAAGTGGGTTTTGTTATGGGTCAGAGCCCTGATTTGGTGGAGGGAACTACGGTTCATCATGGATATTGGTTCACAACCCCTAAGAGAAGATATGCCCTTCCTAATGTCAACTCTCAGCAGTTACCCAGGTTTGGGACCAGCACTGACAAACCACTGGCTGGTTAGACACTCACACACACTATGAGAAATTCACGGCGACCACTTAATCCGAAACACGTGTTTGGACCAACACCCAGACACAAGGAGAACATATAAACTCCACCCAGACTGAGCTGGATTCAAACTCACACCCAAACAGCCCAGATGCTGTGAGGCAGCTGTGCCACCAAGCCACTCACTTGCTTTGTTTGTTTGTCTGTCTGTATGTTTGTTGGCTTGTTTGTTTGTTATGTATCCAGTTGCTGTACATCGAAGTTCCCCATAGGAATCAATAAAGAGCTATCGCAGCCCATCTTATCTAACAAGGGCAGAAGGTCAAACGGCTGCAGTGTCTGATCTGTTCCAGAAGGGCAACCAAATATGCCGGAATTAAACTGAATTATCGTGCAAGTTAAATGTTATTTTTTCCAGCAGAAAAAAGAGATTTACACACATTAGTTTAGACCAAAGCAGCCAAACACATTTCCACAGCAGGTATGTAACTTGATGAAAAAGGGAATTCGGGTTGTGGTTCAACAGGAAAATAGATGGGGACAAATCAGACTTTATGAAAGCTTGTATCTTATCACAGTCCCAGAATAGACACATCCAACTACAGCACGACTTTACATATAAAACACAGCTGCAATGTCCCTGGGACCATCTTGTAAAGACACACTGGAGTAAAACAGATTCCATGAATGAGCATTGAGTTTTGCTGCTGGATGGTGAGGGAGGAGCAGGAACACAAACCTAGTTCATGTTCTTGCTGAGCTCATCTCTCTCTTACCTGGTGACTTACAAGGTTAAAGTACTTACAATAATTTACTCATTTGTGGAGCAGAGTCATTTTTACTGTACCAGATTCAGGGTAAGAACCTTGATCAAGGGTACTGCAGCATCAGGTAGGTTTCAAACCTTAACCTTCACACATTTCAGGACCAGTGTGTAAAACTGTACTGATGTTGTCTCTTGGGTAAAATAATTTGCCAAGCGACATGATCGGAGCATTCTAAGCCCAATTTACTTTTAGAGGAGCTCAGTACGTCTGCTAGAAGCTACTGCCTTAATTCAACTCACTTCCACATGGTTTGTCAGGTGTCCCTGAGAGTCAGAGATCCATAACCGGATGAGGAAACCTTGTAGATGTTTATGGGATGAACTGGTCAACAACCAGCACTGAAAATGAGATCCAGAGACAACATTTTTTCATCTTAAATTACTTTTAATGCAGTGTGAAATCAATAAAACAGTTTAAGCTGAAAGCCTCTTGAAGGATTTTTTTTGTCTGTTTCACATGTAGCCAAGCTTTTAATAGCACCTAATCCAAAAAATTGAACGACATCTCCAACACTAGGATTATAATTGATTGTGACACAGTGGATCAAAAGTGATTCTGGATTTTCAAACAAAGTGAGTTATGGACAGAATTTCTGCACCGTTGATGTTTGTGAGATGAGGCGCTTCTATGTCGGCTGGAATTTTTCTCCTTTTCTCCTAATAGCAGCAAACAGTGGCAACCAGAGCTGTGATAGCAGCCATTCATCTTGTCAGAAGGGATAAATGGTACTTTTAAAAAATCTTCTCTTTTGTGTGATGAAACTGCAGCTGGTTGATATAAAACCATTTAAGTGAGCAAAGACGAGGGGTGGAGACCCATAGGCACCGGGCCAGGCCATTAAACACGGCCCATGGAGACCTTGCCATTTTAAGAATGATCGAATGATATCTGCTCTGCCGTGTGGGTGTGTGTGTGAGGGGGCAGTTATAAAACTGCAGCATCCTGAAGCCCCTTAGCCCTCCAGTCCAGTATAGTAAGGTTCACTCCCCTTAGGTGTGACCACGTCCATTCAATGCAGATATAGCATCTGTAAGGGCGCCCCCTTATGGGTGAGGGGAGGGTATCCTTAGCACTAAACCTTGTTGCTCACTGTTTTGGGGGTGGGGTTTCTGTCCCACCGCTGTTGCTGGGCTCCGGTCACAGAGGGTCAAGACCAGTCCACTGTACGGCCAAGTCCGGCAGGGGGGTTCAGAGCAGTCGACCACAGACAAGCGGCAGGTTGCACTAAAACCCGAGATTAACCACTGTCTTGGACCACACTGAGTGTAATCCACAGCAGCAAGACTCATAATCCTCTCACACACACACACACACACACCCAGAGAGGCCACAGACACACTCCTGTCACACTAGATCACAATAAGCGCCTGATCCGCAGGAATAGTGCCAATAAATGACAGTGAAGCCAGTTGAATGGCCAGGTGTTCGGGGCCCACAGCCACAGCTGGGTATTACACAGTCATTTACTCTGCTTTACACTGCTTTACGCTGCCTGTGCGCCCACACCAGAGGATACCTAGAGGACAGCTGGACATAATGATGCTGGCCAACCGCAGCCATCAGGAGACGGTTAACTTGACAAGGGGTTTTGCGCTTTGCAAGAGCGAGGAGCCTCTGCTCAGCAGCACTTAAAGGGCCGCTTTTCAGAGGTTGACAAAGGGAACAATCCCAGAATCCTCTGCTCATCCTCCCCCTGAGTCATCACATGTCACATTTTCCACGCCCACACGACTCCAGGCATTTTGAAACGCTGAGTTGCACGCGGGGTTAAGCAGGTTTCCTTTTTATTTAGTGCCTCTAAAGTCACCTTGCAGATGAAGGATGTGGGTTTGAATCCCCCTTTCTGCTGCAGTGCCCTTACTTACCCTGAACTGACACAGTAAAAACTACAGAGCTGTAAGTATACAAACCAAACAGTTTAAATCACATCAGACAGTTTTCTGCTAAATAAAAGCCAATAACAATAATAAATATTACTAATAAATATGAAGTCAGCTTTAGGTTGACCTCACCGAGCCCCTGCTCTCTTTGTGCAGCGTCCACTATTCCCTCTGGTGTTGCCCACTCATCTCTACAGCGTAGGCCACCCGGTGTCATCCCTGTAGGGGGTCTGAGGACAAGTCCGGCCGTGGATGATTGCACCCCCCACGTACGCACACCCGCGCCCCACAAGCTTTGCTGTCGATCATTGCATCTGTTCCGCTTGTGGTCATATCTCCTGACTGGTGTGTCGACGGACTGTCAGCAGCCCGTCTCCGTGTGCGGCTGCGTGTCAGCTGCGTGTCGGCTCTGGGCCCATCAGTATGCGCCATGTCTGGGCGTTTACACTTATTCATTTATTCATTTGGCAGATGCTTTCCTCTGAAGTAGAACCCACAGTAAACAAAAGTCCATCGGCAACAGAGGTAAAGAGCTTTAGCTACAGACGCGCTACGGTCAAACTGCAGCCAGTTTGTGCGACGCCACTGTGTTTGCCGGCACACGTTAGAGTGGCTGTGTGCGCAGCAGAACCGACAGGGAACATAAAGCTGATCGTGACAGACGGCGTGATGTAAATGTACGCAGCTGTCAGGAAACTCGGAGAGAAGTGGGTCCAGATGTGTTTCAAGTCCCTTCTGGAACACTGAGGGGGGTTCAGCCGCTCTGAAGGATGGAGGGAGTTCCACTGAGAATCTAAGATTTGATTTTGGATCAGCAAGCGGACAGGTGTGGAGGAGAAGAGCACGCTTGCTGGGCTGTAGCTTGCAGGTGTGAAGGTGCAGATCTTTTGATTATTTTTTAGGCTGCGAGCAGAGTTTCAAACTTGACATGGGCATCTAGACGCAGTCAGTGGAAAGAGACGGGGAGAGGAGGTGTGTGGGAACACTTTGGAGGTCACAAGTTATTCCATCACTTGTGCAGCTGCATTCTGGATCAGCTGGAGAAGGTTGATGCAGGAGGGCCACACTGGAGAAAGTTTGTGTAGAGCAGGTGGGATATGAACACAGCCTGGACTGGGTGCTCAGCAGAAGGTCTGTCCAGGGACATCACTGCAAACCTGGGTCTTGTCTCAACGTTGAACATCCAGATACTTGTGGGTACCTATGTCATCTTTGAACCTTGGCTTCACGAGCAGAAACCCAGCTGTTCCAGGATTTATTGAGCAGAGACAAACTGTGAGTAAACTAGTGCAAAGTCAGGAGGCAGAGCTTCCGAGGACTTATGACCAATCAGGACGAGAAAAAAGACCCCTACACTCCCCACAGGGGGACGCGCTTCCTAATTCTTATTTTGCAAACGCAGATTTTTGCAGAATGACTCTGTGAGACATGCCCTCGGAGGAGGACCCAGGAGGAGGGAGTCTCAGTCCCTCTCTCTGCATGTAAACCGTGTGAAGCAGCAAAAGGCCCCTGATGAACTTGTCCATCTTTAATGAAATGCAGCCGTTTAAATTAAAAGTCCACGAGGGCCGAGCTCATTTGCATCGAGACAGAATGAAATTTTCGAATTGTCCCGCCGCGCTAGTCGGGGGTTGGGAATCTAAATGATCGCACTCGGGGGGATAATTTTCCTGACACTTTGCAGATCGCTTCATGGGGGGGACAGTGTGTGTTGTTACACACATGCGAATCATAAACTCGTTGAACGAGAGCCTGCAGGAGACCTTTACTGTAAAAGAGGATTCTTCATGTCACTCATTCACTATCCGCTTGTCCAAGGTACGGTTGCTGCAGTCCAGCTCCTTTCCCAATGTTCAAAAAATTGTGCAAAATATCATGTAGATTTTTAATTTCGGGGTATAACTGGGAATCGTAAGGCTGCTGGTAATTCACTTTGGTGGTAAACTGAATGTCAGTTTTACCCCTGAAAGCTTGCATTTTCTAGACTTGCATGTTTAGGAAAAATTTCTGTAACAGGAGTGTTGGACCACCCTTATTCTGCTCACTTCCACAGTGTTTACACCTCGTGTCTGGTGTTCCTCATGGTGACCAGTGACAAGAAGATGAAAGTTCCGCGTGTTTATGGGATGAATCAGTCAGCAGCAGCTGATAAAACAAACATCCTTTGATTTGAGGTTCAGTAAAAGACTCCAATAAAAGTGTAATAAATAGTAAAGACTTTTATTAAAGGTTATGCCTGTATGAGAGACTTTCCCACAGTCTCCCCGAATAACATGCGGAACGTTCAACACTCCTGTTCAGTTAGGGGGAATTTGGGGTGATGATGTTCCGGGAGTTTGTCCTAAACATACAAGTGAAGAAAAAGCATTGCAAAATAAACAAACGGGAAAAAAGTGCATGCTTGTAAAAATTCATTGCTCTAAAGTTCTTAAATCGAGAAGCCAGCGTACGTGAGTATGCATTACTGACAGCGTACATGTTAATTCTGTCAGTTATTTCAGGTGGCCCAACCTTGTCAGACAAATTTCAGATGTAAAAAAATAAACATAAATTGTTTAATAAAGTAATACCTGTCTGGTAATATCCATCTGTATCCGTTTTTAAAGCAATCAATCAAATCATATTCCATATCTGACTGTGGCCCCCGCTGGAGTACAGCTCATTATTTTTAGTTCAAGGGAAACTTTAGATGCTACTTTCACTGCCCTTGTAGATCGACCCCTGAGGAGCGCTCAGCCTTCCTGGTATGAATAGCAGACGGCCCTCCAGTCACCCGCACCCCTCACACACACACAAACACACAAGGCCCTGCTATCACCCTCAGACCCCTCTCAGGTACAGCCCTCGTGGGTCTGTTTTTCACAGGTCGCCTCTCCGGTAACCGGTCTGGGTAATGTGACTCTGACCCCCACCCCCCCACTATGGTGACAGCCTCACTGCAACCTCCCCCCCCCTGTGCCCCACCAGGAGTGGACTGGGGGACTGAAGTGGTGATGTCAGAAGCAGCACAAGGGCAGAGCTCAGCATCCAAAGTATGATAGTTCTGGGCTTCGTGGGGGGGCGAGGCCCGCTGGGGGGGTGTTCTGGGATTTCTCCAGCTGCACTGTTACCTAAACTGTCCCATGAAGGAGTCATTTACAATGGAGGAAGAGGTTTACAGAGGTACAGCAGGGCTTCAGAGGATCTCTAAGGTCCAACAGCAGGGTCTGAAGCCTGGGTTGTGATCCTACTCACTCCCGGTTCCACTTTAAATTCTGTGTGGATGCCATGTGGCACTGCTGGGAGGGACGAGCTTGGCGCCGACTCCAAACAGCCACGCTGCCGCCAACTTTGAGCGCCCTTCCCAGTACTCGACCCCGATACGCTCTGGCAAGTCACAAGGGGGGAGAGAGAGGGGGACATTAAATATTCACACTCCTATTCTGCATGAAAACAACTGGCGGGGATCGTGTGAATTCAAATTAAAAATGTTAATTACCACCCACCCCCCCAACTCGCAGGCATCCCAGGAGCCTCAGACCACCGTGTCGCAAACAAATACACACAGTGACCAATTGACTCTCCCCAACCACACATCCGTCATACAGCATGGACCTGGACCTCAATCACCAGAGGAAGACCATCTGAGGAGTGAGGTGACCTCATGCACAACTCGATATGTCATTAGATGAGACTCTATCATAACTGTACTCATAACCATAAGAACAACAGAACTAACAGTAGGGCCCCGACCGAACTGGGATCTGAACCGAACACCTTCTGTCCCTTGACTGAGCACAACCTCAGTGAGGCGTCATCGCAGCAACAGGCACCAGCTGCGTCGGCCCAGTCGCAGCCCGTGAGGGTAACTTCATGTGAAGAGTTTAACAGGTGTGACCGCACACCGATTAGGGGCCGTCGCCGGCGATTACCGCAGAAGAGGAGGACAAGCGGGAGGACTGAGCCAGCGGGGATCTGGGGGTGGGGGTGGGGTGGGGTTCAGTGAATCTAATAAACATCTGTTTATGAAAAGGGGCAGTTCATCCGCACACTGCTCTGCACACTACTGGAATGTCCATGTAGTCCAGAGCCTCACAGGTATTATTTTAGTACATTTTCCAGAATTCAATAAAATAAATAAGTAAATAAAGTGCTTAAAGCCCACTGTATTCCAATAGCTCAAGTGTTTTACCCTCATTAGGGTCGATCCAGAGCCTCTCCCAGCAACAACAGGCACGAGGCCACGAAACTGCTCCCAATTCATCACATTGTGACCACCAACACACCCATGGCAACTCATAGCAAGCAGTTAACCTGAAACACATGCTTGTGGACAGTGGGAGGAAACCAGAGCAGTCAGAGGAAACCCACACAGATGCAAGGAGACCGTAAAGACTCCACAGACTGAGGTGGACTTGAATGCACTCTCCAACAGGCCAGGTGCTGCAAGGCAGTAAAGCTACTGACTGAGCCATGGTGTCCTGAACAACCACCACAGCAATTTGAGGAATAACCAAAAAAAGATGACAAATGCAGATGTGATAAGGAAGTTAAACTCTGTGCCATCTTCCAACACGGCATCAGGAGCATCAGTCATTTTTCTCTAGACTGGATAAGTGGTATGACGAAAGCTGAACTGATGGTGGGGGGGGCATTTAATATAAGTATTCAAAAAGATTTTCAAATATTAGCCTCACAGTAAATAACATTAAATTTTTTTTTTGGACATGCAGAAATTTATCAGGTATTTTACCTTTGCACCTCGATCCTGTTAAAATCACGGGTTGGATGTTTCTTCCCAGGGGCAGAATACTGGGTTAAATTAAACACAGATTGTTAAAAAAAATCTTTATTTCAATATCTGAAGCTATTTGCTCCAAAAGAGGATTTTGAACTTTTAATAATAACAAAAACATTCTATTATAGATGTACATCTGAAATGAAAGTGCTTTAAACCTTGCGCCATATTGCAACCCAGCATCACAACCACTCCCTCTGACTGGTTAATCTGATAAATGGAACCCAAATTGTTTAAGAAGCCCTTAATTTGAATATTCAAAGTGATTTTCAAGCACACAACTCAGCAGGTTTATTTTTTGGAAAGGCAGGGTTCGAATTACTTCCGTCTTCAGGGCAGCCAGTAACAGGTGTGTCACTTGGCTTCATTGGAGAAGCCAGACATTTTTTTTTCCTGAGAAGCACCAAGGGGATTCGACCCTACAATCTAACGGCGACATGGCTGGTTCTGTCGGGCCTGGATTCACGGTGTTCGAGCTATTACCGCTGAACACACACCACTGAACACTCTCTGAAGTGCTGCGCCCCAGTACCCCCAGTCGAAAAAAAAAATACAGTAAACAGTGAATATAAATGGCGGCATTAAAGCCTGAGGACGGTGCGTCTGCTTGTCGGATCTCATTACAGCCCGGTGGCAGATTGATGCCAGCTTGTCTGTGACCCGCTCCGTTTTAACAGCTCATGGAACCTCTGCCTTAAGGCTGCGACCGCATTCCCTTTCAAACACACACTGCTATTATTATTGCTCTGTTAGTTTTATGTTTTTCTTTTTTTCTTGTTTATTAGTTTTTTATTCCACCACAAACGTTTGGAATCTGGTTCCGTATATATTGCCTTGTGTGAACTCGGTCCAAAGTAAATGCGCTAAGGAACGTCATACGTTCCTGGTTGCCGTCGGCGGCTACCAGCGCGGTGATGTTATTGTTTTGTCGTTTATTGTTGCTTTCTGTCCTTGACGTGTCAGTTAAATGCTGCTCTTTGTTCCATTTGCATGATGGGGCCTGTAAACTATACTGAGCCTATGAATCGCTAGTTGACAGACACATGCTCTCTGCCACACACACACACACACACACACACACACACACACACACTGAGACTGGTGACTTTAGGCCACACAGATGTGCCCCAGTGGAAAACTCCCAAGTTCCGTCACATTGCTTCCAGATCTAAGGTTCAGAGTGTTTCACCTCGATCTGCATAAATAGACACAGTTGCAGTAAAGGGTTCAAATGGGGTCCCCAAAAGGTGCTCTAACCAGACTGGTCCAGCAAACACGATAAAAAGTACATCTATAAACGGATGCTGATCTGTTGTGAGTTATCTGACATGAGAATTGGATCAGCAGTTCAGTGGCAGCAGGGCATCCCGTCAGGATGGCGTCAGTTAGTTTAGCAATTGTACGACTAGCGTCCGTCCGGACAGTGCCGGTGTCCCTGATGGATCTTTTGAACCGCAGGATCACTCCCATTAACAGGCCCGCGATGGAATGACATCAGTGCAATGATATGAGAACAATCCAGCAGCCCCAGGATGGACCCTACAGCCTTTACAATTGCAAAAGGGACCCAATGTCTGTTCATAATTCATTTTGTTTGTAACTCCAGTCTTTTCCCTAAATCACAATGAATAAAAGTTAAATCACATCCCTCAATTCATTCATTGGTCTCATTTGCTAAAAATCTCAATTATACCTGTTGCTAAAATGGATAACCTTTTGTAGGACTTCTTTGCTTTATGTTGTTATTAAGTTTGACATTTGTTGAAATTAAAATCACTGGCTGCTCATTGTCTCCACAAACCCCTGTTAAAGCCTCTGTTAAATTTACGTTTATTTAGCAGACGCTGCCATGGTGTCGCACAATTAGTCCAGTAAACATCTGCATCATCCCTCGCGTTGTTATTGATAAGCAAACACTCAACAACACCAGATGCGAGCTGTAAACACCGTGGAGGGGAGATGAACCAAGATGGCACTTCTGTTCTATTTTTTACTGCCACCTGGGCTGGCAAACAAAAGTCGCTCCACCTCAAACGGAAATAAAGGACAAAATGCAGTTAAAAGTAAACATTAACAAACTGGAAGGTGAATAAATCTGCAATAATTATTTTAAGTCCCTAAATGTACAGTTTGGTTGTTTGTAGCAGGAGGAGTTGGTGCCCGTGTTTTTCATGCGCAGATGCTGTTTGCATTTCTGACATAGCAACAGGAGGTCCCTGACAGTGAAGCACCCGATTGGGTCGTGCCGATGACCGGCAGGTGGTCCCCAAGGGATCTGATCATTTACATATCAGTAATTAGCAGATGTGCGTGTGACGGGAGATTTATTCTGTTCATACAGAAAGGCCCCCCCAAACCAGCTGCACGCTCCGTGTTTCGTGACACAACCAAGTTGCACAGCTGGTGACTGAGAAGTTACTGATCAAATAACTGGCCTTTTGACCCAACCCCCCCCCCCCCCCCCCCCCCCCCCCCCCCCCCCCCCCCCCCCCCCCCCCCCCCNGTCCAACCCCCCCCCCCCCCCCCCCCCCCCCCCCCCCCCCGTTCTCCTTCTCCTTCTCCTTCTCCTTGGGAGAAGTTTGGGAGAAAAGTATCAGTTCACAGCCCACCCACCCGGAGACAACCTGTTTACCGCAAATAAAGCATTGCATGTTCCACAAAACCATGTGGGTAATGCAAGTGCTTCACTTGGTGTTGAAGGAGATCGGTTCAAATCCCCGCTACTGTTGCAGTACCCTTGGTGAAGACACTTTGCTTGATGTGTCAATGGATAAGTCTTTGTCAGGAGCATGGGAGATGAACCAAAGCTTGCGAGATGTCTTTGGCAAAAGTATTAAAAAAATACATTGCACATGGCACCCCCACTCCCCTCCAGTGATACCTGAAAGCCCCCGTGAACGACAGGACAACCCATGGAAGCCATGCCAGGCCATCACTGGGTGATGTCAACCGATTCCCTTTTATTAGTTTCAGAAACAGTATTTCTTCGTAGTACTCCTGAATTGTACAATATTGTTCTTCACATTTAGCGGTATTAAAGCAATCCATTCAAACTCGCTAGCAGACATTAATGCTCCTCTTTATTAGATCGCAAAAAACGGGTAAGTGGAGGGAAGGGAGGAGGCGGCAAAACGTTTACAGCGCAGGGAGTTTAACAGGTTAGAGCTGCACCGACCATGCAGAAACTTTTCCAGAGGCAGGATCTTTCTTTCTCTCCGGACACAAAGCACCGAGAAAACCCATCGGCGGTGCAACAACCAGCCTCGGCTTGAGTTTCGTGCCACAGATGGGACGTGATTTCTGTTGTGCTTTGCCCATAATGCCGATGCCAGGAGTTGCACAGGGGGTTACCTTAGGATGTCTGCCAGGGTTAGGGTTTGGAGACAGACAGGGCCTGATCCATCCGTCACATCACAACAATCACCCAGAGCGCAAAATAAGCAAGCAGACATACCAAACACTCTTTTTTCTTGCTTTACTGGCTATTTCAGACATTTAGCCTAGAGATTGGACAGGGATCCAAAGTGTTTGCTGCAATCGTGTCCTTTGTGACAGAATGAGGCTTTTATAGACTTGGAGACTGTAAAAGATTCATCCGAAGGGGGAAAAAAATAAGCAATAAAAGTTTTATTGCATTCTAAACATACCAGATTTCCCATATGCATGGAGTGGCCTTCGGGGAAAATAACATTTATTTTACGATTGACTCATCCAACTGGGGGTGAACCCTTGTTGTGAAAAGGGTAGCCGAAGGGGGTACCCTAACCCTAACCCTCAAATCAGTCGATCCCCCACCTTTGGCCAAGTGTTACTCATAACCTGTCAGGGATTTAGTCTTGTTGGGTCGTTTTTTTACAGTCAAAACACGTGTACCTTGTATACCTTCCTTGCAGCATGGCCTTGTTTATACCTTGAATGTAGCTGCAGCGCTTCACTGACACACTCATTCGATTTTTGCACACAACCTTTTTCAGGTGCACTGTTTTGCTTGTTGTTTGCACCCGCTCTTGGTTTCTCCTCGCCAAGGCAGGCTAGTCTGCCAACAAACGCAATGCAAGGTCCAACAGAAGTGGCTACGAGAGAAGTTCGCAGGTCTTGCCGAAATCGTGCAATGAGCGCCGATGGCATCTGGACATGTTTTCCCTCCGACGCCCCGGTTACGCAGCGGCTGCACACCCTAGCGAACACTCTGTTGACAAAAACAGCAGTCGACGCTGCTCAGGGCTACAGGCCAGTGTTTGATGTCAGAATAAATGAAATAAATAACAGAACAGAAGCCACCAGTTTCCTCAGTCACTCCCCAAATGAATCTCCAACACCAGTGGCGGACTGTTTTCATCAGTTCTCTTTCACGACCGCTCCTATCACGGGTGATAAAACGGACCGCAGAAGCCGAGTGCCCCAAGGCTCAGGGTTTTCCATTACTTTTCTGAAAGCCGATCCCCCATCTCCTCCAGCAAACATTGCCACACTGTGCTGGTGTCACCATCAGAGCTTCAGAGAATGGTCAAGGGAGGGAGGAACTGCACCAGCAGTTCGAAGGTTTAAATCCCAGGCATGCTGCATTGCTGTTGTGCAGCCAAATGATTCCTGTAAACATCCAGCTGTTTAAATAGAGAGATTCACATATTTTACAAAAGTTTTTTGCAACAAAGCCTCTTCAGTGGCTTTAGTGGAATGATGGAAATTAACCATGAGGCACTATAGTCTTCTGTGGGGCATCACAAAGGTATCCCATATATTTCAGTTTTTTCATTTAGTTGCTGCTGTTCTCCAAAGCAAAACACATCATTAAACTAACTGCACTGACTTACCCACGTATACAGCCAGGTCATTTTTACTGGAGAAATTCAGGGTAAGTACCTTAGTCAAGGGCACCACAGCAGGAGGTCAGATTTGGACCTGAATCATTCCAGGTAGAGTTTAACCACTATGCTACAGGGTGTCCCTTAATAACATTGGACATACTGATATGTGTAAAATTTGCCCTTCAAGTCAATCATGTTATGATTAAGTACATATGTAAGACATCTTAAAAGAGTCAACTACAGATGAAGCTTAGAAGCAGACCATCAGTTAGTGATTAATACTCTCATTCTGTTTAACCCAAATTTAAATTAAGAACAAAATATTTACAAACTTTTCTAGAGTTCCGAGCAAGGAAAAGAACAGCAATAGATGTGAGTACCATACAGGTTCACGCGTGCCCCTCAATGGAGAAAGAAGAAGCATCTATTCCTTGCTTTTACAGCATCCCCAGCACCCAGGTTCAGGGTTTTATTATTTGGCTGTCAGAGCAGAACTTGTCCATCTCCTCATGCACCTCTTCCCTTTTTGAGCTGCTGGATTTGGTCGCACCGCTTTGCTCCTTAAGAACTGCAGGGCTTCGCCTTGCCAACTAACATTGCCCAGATCTTTAGATCCTCCCCAGAGTCTACACACAGCCCTTTTCCTCACCTTTTCCTATTTTAAAACCACAACGGCATTAGTTGCACCTCAGGGCAATAACAAACTCGTATCTCAGCTACTGAAGATACCTTAGTGAAGAGAAGCACCTAGAACCTGGGGGATTTCAGCCACAGAGCATCTCCATCTTAGACCACACCAGCAGGCTCTCCTAAGCCTGTTTGTCTCTGGTAGTAACCCTATGAATGATCAGGTGCAGATTCTGTGATCAATTAGCTAACCTGGACGGTGCGGAAAGACAGAGATGGGGTAATGCATCTGTCCAAGAACATTTGCCCATGACTTCCAGAGAGGGTCAGTCTTGGGTCACAAAGGTATTTAAATGACCCTGGGGTCACAACTAAGGCAAACCTCCAAACAGTAAGATTAGATCTAAACAGAAACCTTTAGTTGGTCAGGTAAACAAAAGCGTGGGATAACATGGAACCAGAGGTTTTGAAACAAATTGCAGATTTAATGGAAGTGTGACATAAGCATAAAATGGTTCATCCATGTTCATTCTATGGTATGACTAAAATATGGTAGAGAACTACTGTTGGTTACTGTTTAAAAAAATGTAATATTGAAGTTTGTTTCAAGATATGCTTCTCTTCCTTGCAGCAAAGTCTCATCAGCATCTCAGTAATACGACTTTGGTAGAATTGGATTTAAATAAAGCAGAGTGCTGGATAGCAGAAGGCCAGATAAGACTATACTACATGCTGCAATAGTATCATTCGCTGGTGCCAGGCGATTTGCACTTGTCTTGGATTTTAGCGCCGTAAATGATGCCTCTGTTTCAGCAGGTTGGGATTCTTATATTACATACAGAGCAGATACACAACTCTCAACACACGTCATCGCATCACAGCATGGCAGAGCTATTTAATGGTGTGAGCCTACAGCACCATATAATGTACGTCACTCTATGACTCACACTATCTATGCACAGGTGCCACAACTTCTCATTTAACCAAGACTCATTTTGTCTCTTTTCCACACGCTTGGCTGGAAAGGGGGTGGTGAGTTTACTGCAGAAAAGTTAACAATTTTCCTCCACAGTAAAGCATCAGGCCTCACCTGGGCGACCCCAGAAAACCAGGCAGCTCAGGTTTATTCTCCTGCTTTACAATCTAAGAACACAAGACAAATGTGAATTTGGCAGTTTTTCTGGATGGAGACACATTTATGACCTAAAGCTCTTGTAGAGATGAACGTGAGTCTTGACCTGAATTGATCAGCAGTGTCCTGTGGATTCAAGGTTGGCAGCTGAGGATTTTTTTTTTTAAATTTAAATCACATGACCATGACGCACATGACTGCACGCACATCATAATGTTCTCTCATCTGCATTGTGTTCCCCACCAACACAGGTTACCCACTCAAGGTTATCGACAATATTGCCCTCGGTATATTTCATATTTCAGCTCAAATTAATCCGACTGAGTTTTCTGAGCGATTACACTAAACGCACGTGGCTGGATGGGGACGATAACCAGGATTCAAAACCCATCAGGACTTCCCAGCACTTTCCTCTCACCTGCAGCAATGAGCAAACAGCGGTCAAAAGGCACCAGCGACTAAAGAAGAACAGGGCTCACCACACAACATGACCCACAACGGAGTCCATCACACAACGGGACCTACAACAGGGCTCCAACTAAACCCAAAACTGGCCCTACAGCAAGACCCAGTGGACTATAGGAACTAAAGCAGGGCCTAAACTCAACACGGACTAAAACCAGGCTCACAGTCAGTTGTGAAATAAGGCCTTTTTCAATCGGGCTGTTCAGCATAACAAAATCAGCACAAAAGCCACGTTCACAACAATTCAGTCCCTTGACTGGTTTTCCAGTGATCTTAGACTCAGCATTGGACAAAAAAGCAATAGAGCAACAATCGCAAATGGACCTTCAAAAGTGCCCCTGCACTCCAATCCGGCTAAAGTGAATTAAAAAGAGTTTGTAGACGATATAAAGAGCACACTGGGGGATTGAAAGGACAAAGGCGAGGCTTTATAAAAACGAACAAAAGGAAAAAAGTCAATCGACACATACGTGTCTGAGGTGACTCACCAAACAGGTCATTTTTCAAACTTTATTATTGTTATTACACGGTTTTGCTTTTACACAAAGAGACTGGCAATTTCCTCATTTATACAGCAGAGTATTTTACTGCACCAGTTCAGGTTAAACACTTCACTCAAAGGTACAGTTCATTCTTCAAACCGGGCCGTGTATTGAAAAACCACATAAGGAAATTACATTTTCCATTCATTCTTACGTGAACAAATTCCAAATTGTTTTAAGCTCATCCCAGCTTAATCCCAAAATCTCCCTTTCAAATGAATGTTTAACTGTGAAATTAAAACAAATTGGTGCAAAAACAGAGAACGCAAACACACGGGTAGGCAAGCGAGGCCATAGACGCGTGCGTACACAGTTCCCACAATGCAATGCATCTCACGGCGTGTTGCCGTCAGCTACAGGTCTGGACCATGGCAATCCAAACTCATGAATTTGTCTCCATTTCTTACACAGTAAAACTGCAACTTTCAAAAAAACCTCCAAACCTTTACTTCAGTTCTCGAAAGAAAGACCTGTTTCTCCAAGCTATAAACACCGTTCACCTGTTTTCACACATGTTGCAGATTAGTTGCACATTAGAGCAAAACTTTTCACACAAACCCCCTTCCTAAAGCAAATGTTTGACCAGAAAGCCCTACCGTCCAACAGAATCAGCTCAAGTTTCTCATGGAACATCTTCTACTGTAGTTGACCATGTCCTAATGGATGGAATGTCAGTGAGGGAAGCTGGCTGAAGAGTTCAGCCAAACTTGAGTCACTTTACACCTGTAATCGGGATCTTTGAGAAGAGAACCAATATGTGAAGTGATGTTGTAGTGATGTACTCTGCTGTCGTACACTGCCTTTGTTTGTACCTGTGCTGTGTGGAGCTGAGTGAGAAAACATTACTGTATTCTGCACCACCAGCCCGTGGGAGATGTTTTCCTAGTTGGTAAAATGAGTGACTCTAACCCAAAGCTACTTATTGTTTCCACTGTATCAGAGCTGAGAGATCGCAGCCCAGTGGCTGTTGACAGAAGACCGGGAAACAGCAACTGTGAGCACAATCCCAGCCAACAACGTCATAGAATTGAGAGAAATCCAAACTAGAATAAATGAAGCTCAAGAGGGGTTTCCAGGGACTAATCGAACCGGCACCACAACCACAGCCCGCGTGCAGAGGCAGGATGCTCCTTTGGGGAGGAATTTTGTAAGAATCAAAGACCACTGTGAGGAAGTCAGATCAATATTGTTGCTTAATGTATAATAGTTCATTCTGTAAAACACTAATGTGTTATTTTGCAGCCATTTGTGTGTGTGCTGTGTGTCCGTAATACAGTTATACTACATTTTTAACTGCATCTTTTTTTTTGCTGCCGATTCTTGACTTGGAATCTGGACACCCTGCATGAATTCATCTTTGTTGGAAAGGTGGGATCAATCTTTTCAAAAAGAGGAGAAGAGGGCAGAACATCATTGGCCACCGGGCTGTTGTGGAAGTCCCCGACCAGCCTGGAGGGAATATCAGCCACAAGAAAATTTTCTAAATGATATCGTGTTGTCTTTGCCTGATAGCTACTGAAGTGGTGGCGTGGCGAAGTTCAGTGGTAAACGCAGCTTTGGACAAAGCTTTGTGTCAGATTTATTGCAACTTTTTATAGTAGTGTTTTGAAGTGATCTCACTGGTGTGTAACAGGTACTACGCGGTGTCTGTAAATCTGCCGGATGGCGTGTGCCATCTGAAGGCGAAGTTTGATTTAGATAGAGGACAACCTGTTTATGACTAACTTGTCTGATTTTGCTCTAGAAGCTTCTGGTTTGGTGCAGATCAGCATGGTTTGGGGATTGTTTTTATAGCTTTGAGAAAGTGGTGTTTCAGGAATTGTGTTTAAGCCACTGGGGAAAACTAAGAATAACTGCAACTAATAATTGTGAACCGGATAAGTGAAAAACAGCTTATCGGGGGTCAGCTGTACACCAGACTGCAGGTTTTGTACATATACATAAAAATAATGATGTCATTCTCTCCAGTCCTGCCCCCAAACTATATTCAAATTGACTTTCAGCTAGTTTACCCTCCATAAGCATCTGATACAGCTCTTCTGTATTGATAAATCTCAGTGTGATCAGACACGGTCCTTTAAGACCGAGGGAATCTGGTGCTGGAGGTGAACTTTAGCAAAGCCGTGGGTGAGCACTCTAAAATAACGGAATAACTTCACCACAAATCCTTTAAACTAAGTGGCATGACTTTGTGTCTCCGGTGAAACCCGGACTTATTGCTCCTCCTGCCTGAAAGGAGCGCTGAGATGTATGTGGTAGAAGGAGAAAGATGGCGGCCCGCGTGAGTCCTGCGGACATCTGTTATCCGCCTTGCGCTCGGCCACGATCCCGGCGCGATGCCAGTCAGTGAGCTGTCAATCACTGCGCCGCATTCCGGCTGAGATGAAAGACAAGCAGCCCAAGAGAGCAGGAGGAGCGCGAGAGAGGGCCAGGAGCATGGTGGGAAGGCAGAGTCAATGGTTAGACTCAGCAAAATGAAAACATAATTTAACATAATTTATTTTGTTCAATTTTCTTTTTTTTTAGGGGTGGGGGTGCTTGTTTGCTTTAACAGTATAGGACACAATCGGACCAGTGACTTGTTAGAAAATAACAAGAACTACTCGATCTGCAAAAAATTCTACCTCTCAAACTCAGTTAAGAAAAAAAGAAAAACAATCCCTTTTTTTCCCCCACATCTGCTGTGATTAGTGACCGGAAGGAATAGGAAAAAGTGTTAAGATAGAGCGATACGTCGGTGTTTCTGTAAAAGAAATCATTATTTCTGCATGCCGTGACTGTCACGTCAAATGACAAGGGCTGGAAAATCAGCCCCAGGCCTAACTAATCGATTCTGGCCAACTTCATCAGACGGGGTCTTAGAAGAAAAATCGAGACTCTTCTGATGAGGGCGAATTAGGTACACGTTTGGTAAGAAGTCAAATTCCAGGCAAATGTTAACAGAATGAGTGGTAGGGACTGGATCTGCTCAGCCATGCTCTTCAGGTAGATTTTAGAGAAAGTATTTTAATTTGTGCCTGAATAATGCTAGGAATACTAGGCTGAAGGGACACCAGGTCTTTGTATTAAGGTTGAGTTGCAAATCAGACATGTTATGTCATGTTATAATATTTTTATCCTGCTGGTCTTGTCACCACAGTAGCATTCCCAGGGGGTTAGGCACTATTTGGACCTTCAGAGTTTCATTTTTCCTTACTCACAATTGGGAGTTTTCTGTTTTGTTTTGTTTTCCTCTCCTCTGTTGCCAGCTGTCTTTTTAAGGAAGTTAAGTATGTCTGTTGCCTTAGAATGGAAAATTTTTACTTTATCAGTTCTTTTTTCATTGCTAGGTTGAAAGGACCTTTGTGTCACCCTGGAAGAGTGAAGATAAATTGATTTTACCCCAAAAATGTAACGTTTTCTTAACTTATCTGCTACCTAAAATGTATATCTGTTGTCAACAGATGGCAGTAAAGTGGACCCCAGCAGATCAGGAGTGCAGAACCACAGACGGTGTGTACAGTGTTCCTGAGGGTCGGCCTTCAATAACAAAAGGGAGGGAACATTTCAGTAGGAGTTTGAGGAGAACAACACATCTTTTATTTTCTGCCATATACATTAATTTTTATTTTAGCTCAAAGTTAAAAAAAACTTGAAATTGTCAAACAAAATATCTATTGTTTCTATATTTTTTTAAAGAACATAACAGATAAATAGAGGTATATCTGCACAATTGAGCTTTTATCGGTTGTGATTTAGTGGTAAACGTGACTTTAGGGTTTCCGGAAAATCAAGCTACAAACAGACTTCCAGTCCCAGTTGAATTTGTAAGCTGAGCAGCAACAGTACTGCAGTACTGAGCTGAGACTGATGGGCTCCTCTGCGGTTTTTCTGGTTTGGAGCTGTACACCTCTGGCACAGACACACCACCGACATTATGGAATCTCTTGATGTTATTCTGATGGAGCGCAAGGAACGAAAGGTTCTCACAAAATAAAGAACAAAGATAAATGCAGAGAACGTCAAGAACGTTTTCCTGCTCAACATTTGCTAACACACCCGAGACGCCCTTCAGCATATTTACGGTTTGTCATTGTAAATAACCACAGCTCTGAATGTAAGACAACCAAAATTTAATGATGTATTTTGGAATTAGAGCTTCGGCGGCATTAAAAATGCAGCAGTTCTCCAGTCTCACCGTTCACTTAAATAGTCTACATGGAGGGGTAATTCATTGGGTAATTAAAGGGTATATTTTCTACCCTGTAGCTTTTCTTCTCTTGGCTCCTTTAGTCTTTTTCTTCTGGTAAGAAGACCGACTGATTAACTGTTCTGACAAAAATTGTAAGATCAATTATTCCGCTAGGCACTGCTCGATATCAGGCAGTTGGAGGTGTTCTGAAGAACAAAAAAAATATATATTTATCTTTGCGATCCACACTTTTCTCTGAAACACTCCCTGTTCCTGTTTAGCTGGGAAAAATTTCAGAAATTACTGATACACATTGTTTCCTTGTTCATATTTCGGGCTTTGGGGGTATGTTACAGAGGATGACATCATTCCATTTTTATACGAAATTAACCTAAACCCCCAAATCCCACCCGTCCGATAATGAGCACCTCAGAGGGGTCTCTCATTTCCTTGAATTTGCTTACTGTACATTAAATATGTAGAAAGGGTCATGTAATCAAGTGAGGCTTGAAAGCAAATCTAATTTATCTACCGGCACTGACTGTCACTCTTCAGTTTTTTCCGTATAGCTTGGTCACCCCTTCCCTGAACTCCAGATGACCTCTGGCCTCCTCAACAAGAGGGATGTGCAGTAGGCCGACCGTGACCTTGACTGGACCCAGCAGGGTCTACCATTCCCTGATCCCAGCATTACCTACATCCATGCAGCTGTGTCCCCCTCACCCACTCTCACCCCCAACACCATTACCCCACCCCAGGCCATTCAGCACAGCCGCACATAACCCACCCACACCCTCCCTTCACCAACTGGTCCATAAGGTTTCAAATCCGGACCGACCCATCTGGCCACTGGTTTTGGCATCGAGAGCAAAGGTGATCCCAGATACTGTGGTGCATTTAACAGATTCCACAAAAAACAAAACGCATTTAATAGCTGATCAGCATTTTTTGAAGAACTTCCAACCTGCAACACTGTCAGTTGAATTCACCCCAATCTTGGTTCTTTGAACAAAGGAAAGCATTTGGTAATTGTTTTCGAATGCCAAATGAAATGGTAAGATTTTTCTCTGATGTTGTCACATTCAGCTGCAAAACCTTTCATGGTGCCATTATCATTTAGACTGAAACTCTGCCAAATTGAGAAGCCTAATGGAACAAATGGACCTCGGCATAAAAACCAATGAATTGACAGAAAGAAATGGAACTTCATACCATGAATTAAACATCACACAGTCTTCCTTTAGTGTGACAATATGTATGAGCTCAATGTCTAACCCTGCAAGACCACCAGCATCTTTGCAGTCGAACGCCCTAGTAATTGACACTCTTCCCAAAAAGACCCGAGGCTGAGCCAGTTGAGTAGGTCTTCTTTATTGGTTTGGTGAAAACCCCATTTCAGTGGTGGCACTTTTAGAAGCAGAGTTATGTCCAAATCCATCTGACCTTGGATCCATTGTAGGTCAACATCTTAGGTCTGCCACTGGGTCTTACCTTTGTGAGGTCTTCTTGTACTTTCGTCTGTCAAAGAAGACAGAAAGAAGATGTGAACAACTTGAATGCTCCAGCTTTGCTTGTATCCAAGAAATTCCTGTAGTCTCCCTTCTCTCTCTTACACACACACACACACACACACACACACACACACACACACACACACACACACACATTAGTACTGTGGAGCACGGTACTTGTGTCAGCGGTCACTTCAAACAGATGTTCAAAGGAAGTACCTAATTTTTCTATCACCTATTCTAACACAAACTCCTAATCTCACACACCTCCACACCTACTTCACTGTTCATTTACATACACACATGTAATCTGGGTCCAACTACAGTGCAAAATATTCATGTTACATGGTTTCTTGTACTTTCTTACCAGACCTCAAGGGAACAACATGACCATTATTCTTTCTTCTTGTTTCAACTCGAATCCTAAACTTCTAACAATAACTCTTACAACTATGGCCCTTAACCACAGTGACCCCATCAATCCTAGTTCCCTGGAAACCTCAGCTCCTCCCACCAACATTTTGTGTCCATGAATCTCAGTGAATAAAGTAGAAGATTCCCATAAATATGAGGGCGAATGTGTATGTCAACAAATTGTGTACCTTATAGCTATATGTGAGATGATGCAGGTAAAAGATCCTTAGCAATCATCTACTACAAGTTCTGTGATTTATAACCTAAAGGAATCAGTAGTTCTTTGACCTTTAATAACATCTAGAGTTTGGTAACTATGAGACTGCATTTGAAAACTTTAAATTTACTTTTGCAGTTGATACTGCAGCTGCACGATTCCATAAAGCTTATTTTAATGTATTCATTAATCCCTCTCTTCTGTTTATATAGTACATGAAAAAAATAAGTTGTGGGTTCAGAGGAGTTGGTTTGAGCAGGAATCTGTACGCATGTGTGTATGGGGCTTTGGGAGAGTTGGGGATTTGGAGGGTGCAAACTTGGGCGGGGGGTGGGATCGTGAAGGTGATGGGTTTGGAACTTGACCGCCAAACAGGTGGGACAATGTAGATGCTGGGTGCACAGCTTTACGGAGTGCAGCAGAAGGCATGTGGTTTAAGAATGATGGGAAAGGTTGGGTGTGGCTTCCTGGACTTGGAGGGAGAAGGTAGAGGTGGGACATGACAACATGGTAGTGATTTGGGTGAGCAAATTATAATGGTGGGGCATTTAATAGAATTCGAGGGTTGGGGCTTGTTGGAAATATGAGAGGGTTGTTTAACCCATAGAATTAAAATTGTGTGGGAGCCTAGGAGTTAAACTTTGAGTTAAGCCAAAAAGGAGGAGAGGATGGAGCAAGGTGGTCCACACATGCGGTGAGAAAGACAGCGTGTGTGATTTCAAAGAAGATGACAAACTGAACCCTTAGTGCTCACCAGTCATTTGAAAACCACGCGGAAGTGATGAGCAGATGAAACTCAACCGACCATTCAACTGCATCATTTCGATGAAGTCACCGCGGGGAACTACGTTGTGGTCACCGTGCAGTCACCCCGCTGCCTCTCTCGGGGTTAAACCCCTCCGTTCCCGGCCTCCTCTACTGCAAGGCTACGGTGAATCGGAAAGTCCACGAAACATAGTTGACTGTGAAGGGTAACGTAAATCAGCTATGGCGCAGTCCAGCTGCTCCCTCCATAGCTGCACTTCAGAATGATGGAAGCGCTAACAGACTCAACAGACACGGCCTTAGGTTCATTACACGCCGGATTAGACTCACAGCCTGATGCCTCATGGTGTCAGTAATGCATGTTTCCACTTAACAATGACGGGAAAAAAAAACAATGACTGCAAAACTGAAAACAGGAGAAAGCACTTTCACGTCTTTGTAATTTGCTCTGGTGGAACTTCAGGCAAGGACATAGAACATTTAGTGTGAGGAAACTTCGCATTTACCTTGTCTGCCAAAAATCCAGCCACTGTCAGACCTTTAGGGTACCTGCATATGCCAAGTCGGAACGTGTCTGTGCAGCTGATCTAGGAATATCAATAGTGGGTCTGCAGCTCATAACTGGAGATCAATGTACAGGTCCCAGAGGGACAAGGGGTGGTTGTCTGATCAGGTTGGGGTCAAATTTAGACCTCACCTTTCATCTTGGACATGCGCTCTCCCTCCCTCTCGTAACACGCACCCTCATCTGCTGTTGCACAAACATCCTGCGCTCTTACGCAAAGAAATACACTTTCATAAACACTTCTCACATTCTCCCATGCAAATATGCACTTCCACTCACAGCCATCAAACACACACACACACACACACACACACACACACACGCGCGCGCGCTTTCTAAAACACATGAAAGCTGTTGATTTCTCATTCTCAGCAGAGCACAAACACCCACACGCAATTCTCTTTCTCTTGACCGTCTCTCTCCTGAGCAGCTGTTGTGACAGAGCTGACTGGTTCCCATCAGTCAAAGTCCTTCTGGACAAAACTCTCTGTGGGATTACGCAGAGCGCGTGGTATAATCTGCCTCCTGCTGTCACGCGCACACAAAAAAAGCAACAACAACAACAAAAGAAGAAGAACAACAAATCAAAACAAAACACACACATGCTCAAATGAAGAAGTGTGGCCTTTCACTCTGAATATCCCAGCCTGCTTCTCTGACCTCAACCCTGAACGTTTTCAGAATTCTGCGCTGAAAAGTCAAGGGTTACCCCCATTCTAGGGGAGGCTGCGGGCACTTTTTGGCAGAGTGAAATTTTCGCCGTTGTCCGAGATCGATCACGATGAATTGAGCCTCAGCCCTCGATCCAAGCAGGACAGCTGCTCAGGACCAAGGACCTTCAGTGCTCACAACCAGCTTCTTTCTGCCAGCACAGCTTTGTTCTCCCAATTCCGTTAAATGCTGGCTTGTGAAAAATAAATAAATCAATAGCTAAATAAATAGACAAAATGAACAACAGGGAGCAAATGACAATTTGTGTGTCTAATCCTCTGGAACCATTTTCCCCATTACTTCCCACCATCCCTCCTTTACAATCTCCTTAGCATTTGCAGTAAGTTGATGGAGAGTTAGCTCGCCACATTTTCACATCACCAAAAGGACTCGAGGGAGACTTTAAGCCTTGACTGTACGAACTCAGATGTGCCCCAAACAGAACCAAACCCTGAAGATGATTCCACTTAAGATCTTGTGTGGCTGTGTATGTAAATACATACACATCCATGAACATTTGGTCAACATCTCTGCAGGGCTGCAGTGCAAAATCACAATGCGAGTCATCAGATTTTCTCCTGAGACAAAACTGCTGTTGTCCGAAGAAGCTGGCTGAGAAGGAAAACCCTCTTCTCTGCATGTTTTCGAGTTCATTTAGCACGAGAGTAGAAAAAGGCTAAAGGTGGATGTTTTCAACCTGACTGTGAGATCTTCCTTCTGACTATAGGCAGAGAGGCATGCCACAGGTCCTTGGGAGGAAACGTACACGCACACGCACAGACACCTGGACACCAGAGCAGAAGCACAGAGATGATACTCACAGCCCACGCAGCCTCAGCCAGATCTTCTCAATCTGCTCCGGCAGAAGGTGCTTCAGAGAGTTGTTCTCAAAGTCCTCGATCTCCTTGGTGGGAGACTCCAGGACCTCCATGGAAGCAAAATTTGTCTTCAGCTTTTATTTTTTTCTAAAACAAAGACGTCCCAGGCGCAAAACGTAGGACGCAAAGTGCCCCTTGAAAGAAGGACCGCTGTGGTACTGGTTGTCTTCCTTTTTTTTCTCAGAGGAAGACCCCCCCCTCCTTTCTTTGCTGTTAGAGCGACAGCATTGGGACAGATATCCTCTCCCCTCCCCTGTTCACTTCACTGTGGCTGTCTGTCTGTGGCGGTCCCGCCGTGGTGCCGGCGTGCCCCTTCTGCACTAACCCCCCCCCCCACACACACACCCACCCCACCCCACCCCCTTTACCGTCCCTGCCTGTTCACACTCGGAACGTGTGTCACCAGCTCCGGTTTCAGATGCTCACTGAGCGCGTGCGGTGGCCGTGGAGGAAACGGGGGGGGGGGGGGGGGGGGGGGGGGGGGGCCCCCCCCCCCGCCGTTTTAAAA